>CM042378.1:1375206-1580206 GCA_023634145.1 Thymallus thymallus | reverse complement strand
CTGAACCCCAGGAGCCTCATGGCCTTATAGGTCTGCTCCCAGTGAGCCTGATCTCCATGTGGCACTTCCACCCACGCTATCCGCTGGCTACGTCTCCCCACTGAATCAGTCCTATATGTCCCCACAGGGCCACCGTCCGCAGGCCTGCATGCCCAAATGTAATGACAATTACATTAGCAGCAGCAGAGCATTTCATCAGAGCCAGCAGGGCCTCGCCGGAACAGGGGACACCTGTAATATAATCACATCGCCCCTGCAGACGCACCCTCACCTCTTTAAACATTTAAGTCTTTGTCTGGAAAGTTTACATGCCTTTCCAACTGAAAGGCGGCCCGAGACTGATCAAATCACAACCAAGGAATTAGATTTTATTGGAGGGACGATCGAATGTGAACACCTGGATCCGGGCGGAATACCCCCCGGTACGAGACTGGATTAGCAGAGAAACATCAAATAAAAAAGGAAGACGTGCAGAAAATCTAATCGGCCGTTGTTACCGCTGTGCCTCTGCCTCTGCACTGAGCAATTACAAGTGTTGTATGCAAGGGTGGGAGTGGGGAAAATTCACTCTATCAAAACACTTGGCAGTCAGCAATACAAAACATCAGTCAAAACACCTGGCAGTCAGCAATACAAAACTCATCAGTCAAAACACCTGGCAGTCAGCAATACAAACTCATCAATCAAAACACCTGGCAGTCAGCAATATAAAACTCATCAGTCAAAACACCTGGCAGTCAGCAATACAAACTCATCAATCAAAACACCTGGCAGTCAGCAATACAAAACATCAGTCAAAACACCTGGCAGTCAGCAATACAAAACATCAGTCAAAACACCTGGCAGTCAGCAATACAAAACTCATCAGTCAAAACACCTGGCAGTCAGCAATACAAAACTCATCAGTCAAAACACCTGGCAGTCAGCAATACAAAACTCATCAGTCAAAACACCTGGCAGTCAGCAATACAAAACTCATCAGTCAAAACACTTGGCAGTCTGCAATACAAAACTAAATGTCTATGTTTGCATATAATTCTCCCAAACATGGATGAGGTGGGCAGTACCAGTGTTTTAGTTTCTCCCAAACATGGATGAGGTGGGCAGTACCAGTGTTTTAGTTTCTCCCAAACATGGATGAGGTGGGCAGTACCAGTGTTTTAGTTTCTCCCAAACGTGGATGAGGTGGGCAGTACCAGTGTGTTAGTTTTGTGAGAGGGTGGATGAGGTGGGCAGTACCAGTGTGTTAGTTTTGTGAGAGGGTGGATGAGGTGGGCAGTACCAGTGTGTTAGTTTTGTGAGAGGGTGGATGAGGTGGGCAGTACCAGTGTGTTAGTTTTGTGAGAGGGTGGATGAGGTGGGCAGTACCAGTGTGTTAGTTTTGTGAGAGGGTGGATGAGGTGGGCAGTACCAGTGTGTTAGTTTTGTGAGAGGGTGGAGGCTAACTGGCACACAGCCAGGCTAAAGCTTTTGGTTTCACTACTAGCATTACAGCACATAAAGTTGAATTGCTAACAAAACAAAAATCTTAAAATGCATATAGCTGAACTAGGTTACAGGTTGGGTGACGGGAGGAGAGAGTAGCGATTACATGGTGAAGCTTTAGAGAGACAGACAGAAGACGAAGGACCAGTTCTAAGGGACGAACAGACATGTTGGACGGAAGCTTAGACTGACAGACATAAGGGCAACTTGGCACAGAGGGAATAAGACGTTGCCAGAGAGACAGATCCATAAAGACTGTGTAGGGGGATGGGAGAAAGGAAGGGGATACCTAGTCAGTTGTACAACTAAATGCATTCAACCAACGCATTTAACCCAACCCCTCTGAATCAGAGAGGTTCGGGAGGCTGCCTTAATCGACGTCCACGTCATAGGGTCAGGGGTCAGACATGTCGTCATGAGTCATCATCAGTCAGTGGCGTTCATGTTGGGACGGCTGGGGGGTATTGGAGGGAGACGAGCGGAGACGGACCTAGTGGATGTGCTGAGAGATAGCAGCAGGGTATATCTCCCACAGATAGCAGCAGGGTATATCTCCCACAGATAGCAGCAGGGTATATCTCCCACAGATAGCAGCAGGGTATATCTCCCACAGATAGCAGCAGGGTATATCTCCCACAGATAGCAGCAGGGTATATCTCCCACAGATAGCAGCAGGGTATATCTCCCACAGATAGCAGCAGGGTATATCTCCCACAGATAGCAGCAGGGTATATCTCCCACAGATAGCAGCAGGGTATATCTCCCACAGATAGCAGCAGGGGATATCTCCCACAGATAGCAGCAGGATAAATGAACGTGTTCTGCTGGGATATTTCCCACAGATAGCAGCAGGATAAATGAACGTGTTCTGCTGGGAAAGCAGTTGTTTTATCTCCAGCTAGAGCCAAAACTGTCAAATTGCTCGTCAACGTTCCAAAAACTGTAGGAAAACATTAATACATTACTTGGGTTCTGATATGAAACAGTCTATGTGTGGAATTCATTCTGTTAGCGGTCTGTTCCCGTGGTAACCTGCAGGGCACTAGGGGGCGGGAGTCCTGGGAGCTGTTCCCGTAGTAACCTGCAGGGCACTAGGGGGCGGGAGTCCTGGGAGCTGTTCCCGTGGTAACCTGCAGGGCACTAGGGGGCGGGCGTCCTGGGAGCTGTTCCCGTAGTAACCTGCAGGGCACTAGGGGGCGGGCAGCGAAGCTGTGGCGTTTTCATAAACATACTTTTTATTCATAAGTGGTGATTATTTTGACAGCTGTGTTTTTCCCCACTGTCTACCAAAGCAAGCCGGCGTCCACACTGCCAAAGTACATGGTATTTATAAAACAATGTCTGAATTAAATTCTCCAATAAGGTTCTCAATCAAACCAGAGTGTGAATGTGTGTGTGTATGGGGGGCGTCATATTTCTCAGAGCACAGCGTCAGAGGAAAACCTCCATCTCTCAGCACCTGACAGCCTCCCCAGAACTGACCTTCAGTTCCATAACTACCTCTTCTCTCCCGCTCTCTCCTCCCTCTCTCCCTCCCTCTCTTCCTCCCTCTCTCCCTCCCTCTCTTCCTGGTACCCGCAGCAGCCTTTGTCATTGATCGCTGATGCGATTGGCTGCCCACATGCTCAGTAATGACATGCCCTGCCGCACAGATTAAACTGTCAGCTGTCGCCGATTGATGGGCGGGCAGAGGGTCCGTGGACAGACAACCCACCTGCAGCACTCCGCCCTGCCCAGCCCTGCCATGCCTAGACCTGTAGTGCTAAACCATGCCCAGCCCTGCCCAGCCCTGCCATGCTCTGCCTTACCCCGACTAACCCTGCCAAACCGTAGGTGTGTGATGATCCATGCCAGGCCGTCACCCCAACACCACCAGCATTACTCCCTCCCTCCCTCCCGCCCTCCCACCCACCCCAACCCAGGCCTAGGGCGATCCGCCCCGCTGCTACCCTCACTCAGGGAGAGAGGGAGGAAACGAAGGGAGAGAGAACAAGTACCGCTGGAAATGAAGAGTGGAAAGCGGAGGAGAGAGCTGGTGAGATATTGTAGAAAAAAAACGAGGAAGAATGTGCAGAAAGAGAGAGTTGGTAAAAATAGAAAGTGTGTTTCTTGCCTGTGTGTGAGTGTGCATGCCTACATGTGTGTGTTTCTTGCCTGTGTGTGAGTGTGCATGCCTACATGTGTGTGTTTCCTGCCTGTGTGTGAGTGTGCATGCCTACATGTGTGTGTTTCTTGCCTGTGTGTGAGTGTGCATGCCTACATGTGTGTGTTTCCTGCCTGTGTGTGAGTGTGCATGCCTACATGTGTGTGTTTCTTGCCTGTGTGTGAGTGTGCATGCCTACATGTGTGTGTTTCTTGCCTGTGTGTGAGTGTGCATGCCTACATGTGTGTGTTTCTTGCCTGTGTGTGATTGTGCATGCCTACATGTGTGTGTTTCTTGCCTGTGTGTGAGTGTGCATGCCTACATGTGTGTGTTTCTTGCCTGTGTGTGAGTGTGCATGCCTACATGTGTGTGTTTCTTGCCTGTGTGTGAGTGTGCATGCCTACATGTGTGTGTTTCCTGCCTGTGTGTGAGTGTGCATGCCTACATGTGTGTGTTTCTTGCCTGTGTGTGAGTGTGCATGCCTACATGTGTGTGTTTCTTGCCTGTGTGTGAGTGTGCATGCCTACATGTGTGTGTTTCTTGCCTGTGTGTGATTGTGCATGCCTACATGTGTGTGTTTCTTGCCTGTGTGTGAGTGTGCATGCCTACATGTGTGTGTTTCTTGCCTGTGTGTGAGTGTGCATGCCTACATGTGTGTGTTTCTTGCCTGTGTGTGCGTGTGCATGCCTACATGTGTGTGTTTCTTGCCTGTGTGTGAGTGTGCATGCCTACATGTGTGTGTTTCTTGCCTGTGTGTGAGTGTGCATGCCTACATGTGTGTGTTTCTTGCCTGTGTGTGAGTGTGCATGCCTACATGTGTGTGTTTCTTGCCTGTGTGTGAGTGTGCATGCCTACATGTGTGTGTTTCTTGCCTGTGTGTGAGTGTGCATGCCTACATGTGTGTGTTTCTTGCCTGTGTGTGAGTGTGCATGCCTACATGTGTGTGTTTCTTGCCTTGGGACAGTGGTGGGATGAGCAGCTAGGCTAGCCTCCAGTCTGTGGGCCGGGCTGAGTTGAGTGCTCAGGGCCACGCGGCGGCCCCGTGTTGTGCTTGGCTGGTGGTCTGCTAACTGTCAGCGCAGTATCTCTTTACACTGATGAATGGAAAGTTCCTAGGCCGTTCCCAAAGCCTCCTCTCCCCCATTCAGACGCTTCATCCAGGGGAACGGGCAAAAAAACAAGGTCTCCTACGCCCTGCCAGTGTCCCTTAGGGGCCAAGGCCCAGACCGAGGCGGGACGGGGGTTCAATTTAAACGTGTGGGGGAGACAGAGAGACAAGGAGGGCGAGAGAGAGAGAAGGGGGGGAGGGGCTTACAACGAGTGCAGGCTTTTGAAGAATAACAGCCTTCTGATGAGAGGGAAACGTGAATGTCCCTGGTGTAAGGGTCTGGGTTGGGTGTGAGCCAGAGATAAAATCGATTAGCTTCTCCAGTGACCCGGGGAACACAGGGGGTCCTGGTCCAGCCTGGGCCCTGACAGAGACATCCAGACCTGGAGCCCCCAGAGGCCCCTAGGGGCCCCCTGTCTGCTGGTTCTGTGGACACTGGGGTGAACAAGTGGTGCCCCCCTGTCAAACTGATCCCCCAAGCAAATAAGAAACACACTACCTCACCACTTCACTGCTCTCTGACTCCGAGAGAGATGGGGGGCTGGCTGGACTGGCTGGTGTCGGTTGGAGTTTAAACAGGGAGGAAGAGGGGAAAGAGAAAGGGAGTTGGGCCTGTGTGTCTGCTCCAGAACTGTGGTCCACAATCCCTCTCTACTCCAACCAAAGCTGCAACCGTTCAACGATCTGTTAGGAGATTACGTGGAAATCGGCCACTAGGGGCAACATTGAGCGCTGTTACCTTCAAGTAAGTTTCGGTTTTGCTAGGGGGTTGTGGACAGGAATGGTGGATGGGTGTTAACATGTGTCTCTGATTCCAAAGGTTTCAAGTTCAAGTCCAGTAATAACAAGTTATTTTTGTTTTAAGCCTATCCCAAACCTTAACCCTTACCATAAACATTCAAAGTTAATGCCCCACCCCTAATATTTAATACCTAAACTAAACCTTAAACACTTTGAAATGTGATGTTTGCAACAACTTTGAAATTTAGATTTTGAGAAACATGGATGAACGTCTAATTCTGGCGTGAGACTGTGAGAGCAAGAAGCCCAAGCTTCTCCACTCACACCACACCAAGGCCTCGCTCCACTCACATCACATGACTTCCCCTTTAAAGACGGACCTCTTAAAAGAGCACACCTTTTCTTCCCAGCTCATTGTTGAAGATTTGACCTTCGGGTTCACCGAGTGGAAAACAGTGTCTGTGTCAGTTAGCTGCAGCTCTCCTAGCAGTGTTAGAATAATATTGCTGCAGGGCCGGGAGGACATCCTGAGGAGGACGGGTAGGTTCACCCTACCGCTGGCTTTGTTTTTGTGTTTGTGGATGGGCGACAATCCCAGGAAGCCCAGAGAGAGGCTCATCAAAGCACCGAGTGGGGGCCACCGGCCGGCGATTGGCTGGAATGCACTTCGGAAAGGAATCTCCACTGTCTCTATTGTTCTCCGAAGTTTTTCTTCAGTCTCATCATCACAATCACATCGCTGCATTGCTACAGCATGTCCAGTAAACCGCCAGGTACGGACAGAGCGTAACCAGCCCCGCATTCCTTTCCAACAGGAACATTCTTTCCCCCCACTGCAACCCTGGCGACCGTCAACACGCACACACACACATACACAGGAGGAGGAAATGATCCAGACACATTTCCGAGGACATCCCGTCCCTCACACCTTAGGGGGTCGAGGGGTGCCAGACTACCATGTGGAAGTTCTTCACGTCACAAAGCATCTGGAGCATTCATCAACATATCGCCGTTCCAACACTGACAAGACAGAGGCTATCGTCAACAAGCAGGTAAAGCTTCCATCTGAAACGACCCGGGGCTTTGACCTCATCTCTCCCGCCCTGGGGTCAGAGGTCACCGGTTAATGAGGTTATGAGGTTCCAGGCTGGATAGTGGAGGCTTGGTGTGGCTCCCCATCCCCCCTCTCACCATTCCTTCTCAGCTACAGATGGGCATGACCCGATCTCTTCTTCTTCCTCTCCCCTGTGTTAATCATAAGCGGCCTCCGGCTGCAGCCTGGAGGGCTCCCCAATACCCGCCCTCAAATCCTTCCCCACCCGTCGGGAGATCCCACCGCGCTGGAACACTGTTATCGGCACTCTCACAAAGCGATTGTTGGATAATTCCTGTTTGTGGCCACAATCCAGTCAGGTGTGAGAAAGAAAGGACCCACTCAGCCGGCAGCACTGCCAATATTTCAAAACAGAGATATTGTTAAGAACAATGTACAGAAATGCAGACAAATGGAGACATACGCAAACACACACATCCCATCTGGCCGTACACACCTTGGTACACCAGCCAAACCCTATCCCTATGAGGTATATATCCTACTGTACTGTAGAGGGAGTGAGAGAGTTTACTCACTTGTTGGCCACACACATTAACAAACTCACATACAGTGCATTAGGAAAGTATTTAGACCCTTTCACTTTTTACAGCCTTATTCTAAAATTGATTAAATTAACATTTTCCTCATCAATCTACACACAATGCCTTGAGATGTTTCTACAACTTGATTGGAGTCCACCTGTGGTAAATTCAAGTGATTTGGCATGATTTGGATAGGCACACACCTGTCTATATAAGGTTGCACAGTTGACAGTGCAAAAACCAATCTGGGGAAGGATAACAAAACATTTCTGCAGCATTGAAGGTCCCCAAGAACACAGTGGCCTCCATCATTCTTAAATGGAAGAAGTTTGGAACCACCAAGACTCTTCCCAGAGCTGGTCGCCCGGCCAAACTGAGCAATCGGGGGAGAAGGGCCTTGGTCAGGGTAGTGACCGAGAACTCGATGGTCATAATAACAGAGCTCCAGAGATCTTCTGTGGAGATGGGAGAACCTTCCAAAAGGACAACCATCTCTCCAGCACTCCACCAATCAGGCATGTATGGTAGAGTGGCCAGAAGGAAGCCACTCCTCAGTAAAAGGCACATGACAGCCCGCTTGGAGTTTGCCAAAAGGCACCTAAAGACTCTCAGACCATGAGAAACAAGATTCTCTGGTCTGATGAAACCAATATTGAACTCAATGGTTACGTCTGGAGGAAACCAGGAACCGCTCATCACCTGGTCAATACCATCCCTATGGTGAAGCATGGTGGTGGTAGCATCATGCTGTGGGGATGTTTTTCAACGGCAGGAACTGGGAGACTAGTCAGGATCGAGGGAAAGATGAACGGAGCAAAATACAGAGAGATCTGTGCAGCAACGCTCCCCATCCAACCTGACAGAGCTTGAGAGGATCTTCAGAGAAGAATGTGAGAAACGCCCCAAATACAGGTGTGCCAAGCTTGTAGCGTCATACCCAAGGCTGTAATCGCTGCTTCAACAGAGTACTGAGTAAAGGATCTGAATACTGATGGAAATGTCATATTTCAGTTGTTGTTTTTTATACATTTGCAAACATTTCTAAAAACCTGCTTTTGCTTTGTCATTATGGGTATTGTGTGTAGATTGATGAGACTTTGTCATTATGGGTATTGTGTGTAGAATAAGGCTGTAACGTAACAAAATGTGGAAAAAGTCTGAATACTTTCCAAGTGCACTGTACTTACGGCATACACCTGCACAAAAACATAATCAAATCAAATGTATTCGTCAAACACGCAGTTTACATCAGGTTTAAAAGGTGCAGCGAAATGCTTACGTGCTAGCTCCCTCAACAAAGAACCAGGTTGTCTTTGACTGCCCTAAAAAAGAGGCAAGTCAGTTAAGAACAAATTCTTATTTACAATGATGGCCTACCTACTGCACTCAGACACACACATCAATACCTACTGCACTCAGACACACACATCAATACCTACTGCACTCAGACACACACATCAATACCTACTGCACTCAGACACACACATCAATACCTACTGCACTCAGACACACACATCAATACCTACTGCACTCAGACACACACATCAATACCTACTGCACTCAGACACACACATCAATACCTACTGCACTCAGACACACACATCAATACCTACTGCACTCAGACACACACATCAATACCTACTGCACTCAGACACACACATCAATACCTACTGCACTCAGACACACACATCAAAACCTACTGCACTCAGACACACACATCAATACCTACTGCACTCAGACACACACATCAATACCTACTGCACTCAGACACACACATCAAGACCTACTGCACTCAGACACACACATCAATACCTACTGCACTCAGACACACACATCAATACCTACTGCACTCAGAAACACACATCAATACCTACTGCACTCAGACACACACATCAATACCTACTGCACTCAGACACACACATCAATACCTACTGCACTCAGACACACACATCAACACCTACTGCACTCAGACACACACATCAATACCTACTGCACTCAGACACACACATGAATCACTACTGCACTCAGAAACACACATCAATACCTACTGCACTCAGACACACACATGAATCACTACTGCACTCAGACACACACATCAATACCTACTGCACTCAGACACACACATGAATCACTACTGCACTCAGACACACACATCAATACCTACTGCACTCAGACACACACATCAATACCTACTGCACTCAGACACACACATGAATCACCACTGCACTCAGACACACACATCAATACCTACTGCACTCAGACACACACATCAACACCTACTGCACTCAGACACACACATCAATACCTACTGCACTCAGACACACACATCAATACCTACTGCACTCAGACACACACATCAATCACTACTGCACTCAGACACACACATCAATACCTACTGCACTCAGACACACACATCAATCACTACTGCACTCAGACACACACATCAATACCTACTGCACTCAGACACACACATCAATACCTACTGCACTCAGACACACACATCAATACCTACTGCACTCAGACACACACATCAATCACTACTGCACTCAGACACACACATCAACACCTACTGCACTCAGACACACACATCAATACCTACTGCACTCAGACACACACATCAATACCTACTGCACTCAGACACACACATCAATACCTACTGCACTCAGACACACACATCAATCACTACTGCACTCAGACACACACATCAATACCTACTGCACTCAGACACACACATCAATCACTACTGCACTCAGACACACACATCAATACTTACTGCACTCAGACACACACATCAATACCTAATGCACTCAGACACACACATCAATACCTACTGCACTCAGACACACACATCAACACCTACTGCACTCAGACACACACATCAATACCTACTGCACTCAGACACACACATCAATACCTACTGCACTCAGACACACACATCAAGACCTACTGCACTCAGACACACACATCAATACCTACTGCACTCAGACACACACATCAATACCTACTGCACTCAGAAACACACATCAATACCTACTGCACTCAGACACACACATCAATACCTACTGCACTCAGACACACACATCAATACCTACTGCACTCAGACACACACATCAACACCTACTGCACTCAGACACACACATCAATACCTACTGCACTCAGACACACACATGAATCACTACTGCACTCAGAAACACACATCAATACCTACTGCACTCAGACACACACATGAATCACTACTGCACTCAGACACACACATCAATATCTACTGCACTCAGACACACACATGAATCACTACTGCACTCAGACACACACATCAATACCTACTGCACTCAGACACACACATCAATACCTACTGCACTCAGACACACACATGAATCACTACTGCACTCAGACACACACATCAATACCTACTGCACTCAGACACACACATCAACACCTACTGCACTCAGACACACACATCAATACCTACTGCACTCAGACACACACATCAATACCTACTGCACTCAGACACACACATCAATCACTACTGCACTCAGACACACACATCAATACCTACTGCACTCAGACACACACATCAATCACTACTGCACTCAGACACACACATCAATACCTACTGCACTCAGACACACACATCAATACCTACTGCACTCAGACACACACATCAATACCTACTGCACTCAGACACACACATCAATCACTACTGCACTCAGACACACACATCAACACCTACTGCACTCAGACACACACATCAATACCTACTGCACTCAGACACACACATCAATACCTACTGCACTCAGACACACACATCAATACCTACTGCACTCAGACACACACATCAATCACTACTGCACTCAGACACACACATCAATACCTACTGCACTCAGACACACACATCAATCACTACTGCACTCAGACACACACATCAATACTTACTGCACTCAGACACACACATCAATACCTAATGCACTCAGACACACACATCAATACCTACTGCACTCAGACACACACATCAATTCCTACCTACTGCACTCAGACACACACATCAATACCTACTGTACTCAGACACACACATCAACACCTACTGCACTCAGACACACACATCAATACCTACTGCACTCAGAAACACACATCAATACCTACTGCACTCAGAAACACACATCAATACCTACTGCACTCAGACACACACATCAATCACTACTGCACTCAGACACACACACATCAATACCTACTGCACTCAGACACACACATCAATACCTACTGCACTCAGACACACACATCAATTCCTACCTACTGCACTCAGACACACACATCAATACCTACTGCACTCAGACACACACATCAATACCTACTGCACTCAGACACACACATCAATTCCTACCTACTGCACTCAGACACACACATCAATACCTACTGCACTCAGACACACACATCAATTCCTACCTACTGCACTCAGACACACACATCAATACCTACTGCACTCAGACACACACATCAATTCCTACTGCACTCAGACACACACATCAATTCCTACTGCACTCAGACACACACATCAATACCTACTGCACTCAGACACACACATCAATACCTACTGCACTCAGACACACACATCAATACCTACTGCACTCAGACACACACATCAATACCTACTGCACTCAGACACACACATGAATCACTACTGCACTCAGACACACACATCAATACCTACTGCACTCAGACACACACATCAATACCTACTGCACTCAGACACACACATGAATCACTACTGCACTCAGACACACACATCAATACCTACTGCACTCAGACACACACATCAACACCTACTGCACTCAGACA
Organism: Thymallus thymallus; assembly: GCA_023634145.1. NCBI lineage: Eukaryota > Metazoa > Chordata > Actinopteri > Salmoniformes > Salmonidae > Thymallus > Thymallus thymallus. Next base: position 1,568,261 of record CM042378.1, on the reverse strand, counting down.
CACACATCAATACCTACTGCACTCAGACACACACATCAATACCTACTGCACTCAGACACACACATCAATCACTACTGCACTCAGACACACACATCAATACCTACTGCACTCAGACACACACATCAATCACTACTGCACTCAGACACACACATCAATACCTACTGCACTCAGACACACACATCAATACCTACTGCACTCAGACACACACATCAATACCTACTGCACTCAGACACACACATCAATCACTACTGCACTCAGACACACACATCAACACCTACTGCACTCAGACACACACATCAATACCTACTGCACTCAGACACACACATCAATACCTACTGCACTCAGACACACACATCAATACCTACTGCACTCAGACACACACATCAATCACTACTGCACTCAGACACACACATCAATACCTACTGCACTCAGACACACACATCAATCACTACTGCACTCAGACACACACATCAATACTTACTGCACTCAGACACACACATCAATACCTAATGCACTCAGACACACACATCAATACCTACTGCACTCAGACACACACATCAATTCCTACCTACTGCACTCAGACACACACATCAATACCTACTGTACTCAGACACACACATCAACACCTACTGCACTCAGACACACACATCAATACCTACTGCACTCAGAAACACACATCAATACCTACTGCACTCAGAAACACACATCAATACCTACTGCACTCAGACACACACATCAATCACTACTGCACTCAGACACACACACATCAATACCTACTGCACTCAGACACACACATCAATACCTACTGCACTCAGACACACACATCAATTCCTACCTACTGCACTCAGACACACACATCAATACCTACTGCACTCAGACACACACATCAATACCTACTGCACTCAGACACACACATCAATTCCTACCTACTGCACTCAGACACACACATCAATACCTACTGCACTCAGACACACACATCAATTCTTACCTACTGCACTCAGACACACACATCAATACCTACTGCACTCAGACACACACATCAATACCTACTGCACTTAGACACACACATCAATACCTACTGCACTCAGACACACACATCAACACCTACTGCACTCAGACACACACATCAACACCAACTGCACTCAGACACACACATCAATACCTACTGCACTCAGACACACACATCAATACCTACTGCACTCAGACACACACATCAATTCCTACTGCACTCAGACACACACATCAATTCCTACTGCACTCAGACACACACATCAATACCTACTGCACTCAGACACACACATCAATACCTACTGCACTCAGACACACACATCAATACCTACTGCACTCAGACACACACATCAATACCTACTGCACTCAGACACACACATCAATACCTACTGCACTCAGACACACACATCAATACCTACTGCACTCAGACACACACATCAATACTTACTGCACTCAGACACACACATCAATACCTACTGCACTCAGACACACACATCAATACCTACTGCACTCAGACACACACATCAACACCTACTGCACTCAGACACACACATCAACACCAACTGCACTCAGACACACACATCAATACCTACTGCACTCAGACACACACATCAATACCTACTGCACTCAGACACACACATCAATTCCTACTGCACTCAGACACACACATCAATTCCTACTGCACTCAGACACACACATCAATACCTACTGCACTCAGACACACACATCAATACCTACTGCACTCAGACACACACATCAATACCTACTGCACTCAGACACACACATCAATACCTACTGCACTCAGACACACACATCAATACCTACTGCACTCAGACACACACATCAATACCTACTGCACTCAGACACACACATCAATACCTACTGCACTCAGACACACACATCAAAACCTACTGCACTCAGACACACACATCAATACCTACTGCACTCAGACACACACATCAAAACCTACTGCACTCAGACACACACATGAATCAGATGTTTGGGGAAAAGGTTTGAACAAACAGGAATGGAATATATTTGATAAATGTTGCACATAAACACACAGTGCATGTTTCTCGTACATACAAGGACATGTTTTTTTATGTTTTCTTATCTCCCTCTCTTTCATTCTCTCTCCATCTTCCTCTCTTTCTCTCTCTGTCTAACACACACACGCTCACACACACACATCTATAAAAATATGCTTAGCTTGGGCCTGCTGATGATAATGACCTCAGCCTTGGCACCCGGGTGGCCCAGACTGTAGTCGCCGGGCAGACTGTAGCCTTTTGTGTTAACCTCCCTATCTCTAACTCACTGACCTTTGGGAAGAAAGCAGAAAGTACTTTTTTATTTAGAAGGGGGTAAGGTTAGCTCATTGTTCTGTGTTGGTACGGTTTCCCTGCGGTAAACACGTTGGTTCCCAGGCTTGACATGTGCCCCCCTCCTCCATCCCCTCAGCCTCCTCCCTTGGTGTTCCCACACTCTGGGTCGCTGCGCCATAGACCTACTCTCCTCCCTCCCGCCTCACCCTCGCCTCACCCATCACAGCACAGTGCCGCATACAGACACACACACAGAGCACATCACTTGATGCTACAAATACACCCACTTTTTTAGCTTCCGCTAAATAACAAGTTGCACAAACACGCACTCACAGACGTATAGGTTTATTTGTATTTCATTAAATGGTGATTGGAGATGCCAGACTGCAATGTAGATAGAGTGAGAGAAGGGGATGTTGTGACACGGATCCCTAGGGCTAGCCACTGAGCCGGGCACCCAGGGCCATCCTTCATCGTCCTGACAACAACACATAAACAAACCACTAACCTAGGTCTAACTGTTTACAGCATAGAGGCATGGTCATTGTGCCATTAACATCAGAGACCTGGTGGGGTGGGCGGGGAGAGTATTGGGGGTATAGAGAGACCCCCTTCTCTGACACAGTGGGACGGGCGACTCATGCAGACGGGGGCGTTGATGGATGAGGGGGGCTGTCTCAATGTCACCCTGACCCCCCCAGGATCCAATATACCTACACATTACCATTACCCTGACCCCCCCAGGATCTAATATACCTACACATTACCACATTTAAACATAGGCATACGTACACGTGCACACACACGTGGAGTGATGCATGATTTTTGTGCACATGCTGCACAAGCACAAAATATTATTGTTGCAACGGCCGTACACTGAGATGACTGACTACTGAGACAGACAAATACAGTAGCCTACAACTATTTTCTGACAGATGGGTTTCTGGACTATTTCAACATGATCTCAAAGTAGCCAACATTTTAGTGGGATATGATTGGTTTGTTCCCTGACATGTGTTAAAGGTTTTCCTTACGCAACCAAACCATGCATCCCCCACTTTGTCCCCAAAAAAACCGCCTACTAATTTAGTTGAGAATGAGGAAGGTCTACATAATAATTAGGCCTACTTATACATTTGGAAGAAATATTTAGGCCTATGAATGAACAACGTAAGGTATCCAATTTTAGACTTCAGACCTACATTTCAGGAGCTGAAGCCTGAGATAATATAAACAGTTTGTGTGAAATATGACGAGTTGAGATGGTTCATTGCACAGGGAGATACAGAACATTTGTTTGCAGAACTTTGGATCTAAATGGAGCGGGAGTGCATGCCAATGGGACAGGGTCTCTCAGCACGCACTCCCTCTCACCTTTTAAATGGCACCATACATTAACCCTTTTAATGAGGTCCGCCAGACGAACGCGAGATGCATGGCCCATTGCACAATACAAGGAGGAAGCACTCGTCTGCAAGGAGGAGGCGCTGACAGGCAGAATACGCTGCACACTTTCATTACTAACACCCACATGCACGTACGAGCGCAGAATTGAAGCCAATTTATGGCCGCAAGTTGACGGTAGGTGGGGGCCTTGCGTTCTGTATAAACACAAACTCACTTTCTTGACAACTGCCTTCACAATAGCTTTGCTCCGTAAGCACAAGAAGCATGAAAGCCCTGATGTCTGCGGGAGCTGCTTTACAGTAAATGCTGTATGGCCACTTCAGACATCGTATTGACCATAAAGCGCCTATTTCACTCTCTCTTAAAGGCTCTGATCAATCCGACATCTACATTGGCCGTACAGCATTTACGGTGATACGGCCTCTGGAGAAGTCAGGGGATCTATACTTTTTGCGCTACGTTGAACAGAGCTGTTGTGAAGGAAGTTGTCAAGGAGGTTAGTTTGTGTTTATGCAGGACCTCGCGCCCTCACCTACCATCAACCAATCATGTCAATGATTGGTTGCTACAACATTTGAGAGGCACACGGCGATGCGGTACAGAGTTTTGCCTGCATGTGTCACACCTTCCATACAGTGCCTCCGACCACATTTTCGGATCAAGCATAAATTAGATTTTAGGCCAGCCTACACGCACACACATACACACTACATTCGTAAGGTATTCAGACCCCTTTACTTTTTCCACATTTTGTTATTTTACAGCCTTATTCTAAAACTGATTCAATTATTATTTTTCCTCATGAATCTACACACAATACCCCAAAATGAGAAAGCGAAAACAGGTTGTCAGACATTTTTCTTAATTTATATAAAAATACAAAGAAAACAGAAATACCTTATTTACATAAGTATTCAGACCATTTGCTATGAGATTCGAAATTGAGCTCAGGTGCATCCTGTTTTCATTGATCATCCTTGAGATTTTTCTACACCTTGATTAGAGTCCACCTGTGGTAAATTCAATTGATTGGACATGATTTGGAAAGGCACAGACCTGTCTATATAAGGTCACGCAGTTGACAGTGCAAGCCATGAGGTCGAAGGAATTGTCCGTAGAGCTCCGAGACAGGATTGTGTGGGGAAGGGTACCAGAACCAGAGCACAGTGGCCTACATCATTCTTAAATGGAAGAAGTTTGGAACCACCAAGACTCTTCCCAGAGCTGGCCGCCCGGCCAAACTGAGCAATCAGGGGAGAAGGGCCTTGGTCAGGAAGGTGACCAAGAACCAGATGGTCCCTGAGACAGATCTCCAGAGTTCCTCTGTGGAGATGGGAGACCTTCCAGAAGGACAACCATCTCTGCAACACACCACCAATCAGGCCTTTATGGTAGAGTGGCCAGACGGAAGCCCCTCCTCAATAAAAGGCACATGACAGCCCACTTGGAGTTTGTCAAAAGGCACCTAAAGGACTCTCAGACCATGAGAAACACGATTTTTCTGGCTTGATTAGCAAGCGTCACGTCTGGAGGAAACCAGCACCATCCCTACGGTGAAGCATGGTGGTGGCAGCAGCATGCTGTGGGGATGTTTTTCAGCGGCAGGGACTGGGAGACCTTTTCAGGATCGAGGCAAAGATGAATGGAGAAAAGTACAGAGAGATCCTTGATGAAAACCTGCTCCAGGACCTCAGACTGGGGTGAAGGTTCACCTTCCAACAGAACAACGACTCTAAGCAAACAGCCAAGACAACGCAGGAGTGGCTTTGGGAGAAGTCTCTGAATGTCCTTGAGTGGCCCAGCCTGATCGAACATCTCTGGAGAGACCTGAAAATAGCTGTGCAGCAACGCTCCCCATCCAACCTGACAGAACTTGAGAGGATCTGCAGAAAATAATGGGAGAAACTCCCCAAATACAGGAGCCCACTCCTCCCTCTGAGGGAATACTAACCTACTTGGCTCTCATGAGGACTGCCATAGGAATGGAAGACCCAGGATAAGCCTCAGAAATTGCACCCCAAATAAATGCTTCACAGAGTTGAAGTAACAGACACATCTCAACATCAACTGTCCAGAGGAGACTGTGTGAATCAGGCCTTCATGGTCGAATTGCTGCAAAGAAATCACTACTAAAGGACACCAGTGTCCCTGTCTGTATAACCCTTTAATGATTAGGTGTGTCAAAACTTGGCACCTTAAACCCTCACAAACTTTTACAGATGCACACTTGAGAGCATCCAGTCTGGCTGTATCACCACCTGGTACGGCAACTGCCGTGCTCGCAACCGCAGGGCTTTCCAGAGGGTGGTGCTGTCTGCCCAACGCATTACTGGGGGCAAACTACCTGCCCTCCAGGACACCTACAGGACCCGATGCCACAGGAAGGTCAAAAAGATCATCAACGACATCAACCACCCGAGCCACTGCCTGTTCACCCCGCTATCATCCAGAAGGCGAGGACAGTACAGGTGCATCAAAGCTTGGACCGAGAGACTGAAAAACGACTTCTATCTCAAGGCCATCAGACAGTTAAAACAGCCATCACTAGCACATTAGAGGCTGCTGCCTATAGACAGACTAGAAATCACTGGCCACTTTAATAATAGATCACTAGTCACTTTTAATAATGTTTACATATTTTGCAGTACTCATCTCATATGTATATACTGTATTCTATTATATTCTACTGTAAATTGAGATTTTGGCGGGGGGGCACGAGGGGTGAGTTTGAGAGGACCCCCATATGACATCTGAACTAATCTTCCCCCACCAATCACACTTCTATTACCACCTCTCCACCTACCAACTCCCACTCCATGAACTCACTCCACTCTGTTTTATCATCTGCCTGCCATGCGCACATCAATCGAGCTTGAGCACAAACACTCTCTTGTGGCGCGATGAGACCTAGATGACCAGTCTCTGAACAGAACTTATCGGGACAGGCCGCACACTGAACACATTTACCGGCAGACCTCTTATGGGGAGTCTGGGAATTTAAATGTTCACTGTTGACATTGTGCAGAGCTGGCTACGGGCCAGAACGGCCCAGTTCCCGGGGGAACCTGGGCCAAGCTATCAGAACATTCACATTCTCTCCCTCTGACTTAATAGGTAGCCTAGAAATCTTCCTCTTACATCTTGAATAAAAATAATATTTAAATATCCCTTAAATTATCCCCCCTATTCTCAGATTGTAAGTAATGATTTAGAACTATGCCTGGAACTGGAAGGGCGGACCGGCTGGAGCCTGGAGCATTCCTTCAAGGGACTGTTAATATTTAGGCTGATTGCAGCAGGCAACAAACCCACTACTAAATGAACTACTAAACCATTGTTGCTGTGTGTGTGTGTGTGTGTGTGTGTGTGTGTGCGTGCGTGCGTGCGTGCGTGCGTGCGTGTGTGCGTGTGTGCATGTGTGCATTTGTGTGTGTGTGTGTGTGTGTGTGTGCGTGTGCGTGCGTGCGTGCGTGCCTGCGTGCGTGCGTGTGTGTGTGTGTGTGTGTGCGCGTGTGTGTGTGTGTGTGCGTTTGTTTTACAAGCATATTCTGTAAATATGCCAATACTTGGCCATGTTGCCATAAACAATATTCTAAGAGATCCTGATGAGAGTGGACTGTCTGCTGGGTTTATTTCATACCATCACGACCGATCCTCGGTGCCAAAGGCCAAAGGCACCGCAATGACAACGAAGCTCACGAAACAAGTCCATGAAGCACAGGAAATAAATCATTACAGTGTCCCTGTCTGTATAGCTCTTGAAGTTCTTCCTGACAAACTTTTCACATTAAAAGTAGACCTATGGTTATAAAGCTCTTCGACTTGCATTGGTGTTGTCAATTCAATGTGACTCATTCAAGTGTATTTTGAATGTCAAAACTAATTGTCCAATCATTTCTCTTTGGAATATATTTTGGTGATCAATTTGAAACACACTGACAATATAATAGCCAACCAAAAAGACTAAAAAGTATGTGAAAAATGTATCTCATTTAACAGTGTATCTTATTCAGTATCTTGCACTGAACAAAATCCACAAATATTACAAAAAGGCAGCACACAACATGTACACAACATGTACACAACCTGCACACAACATGTACACAACATGCACACAACATGTATACAACATGCACACAACATGTATACAACATGTACACAACATGTAAACAACATGCACACAACATGTATACAACATGTACACAACATGCATACAACATGCACACAACATGTATACAACATGCACACAACATGTATACAACATGTACACAACATGTACACGACATGCACACAATATGCACACAACATGTACACAACATGTACACAACATGTATACAACATGTACACAACATGTACACAACATGTATACAACATGCACACAACCTGCACACAACATGTACACAACATGTAAACAGGATTTATTTCTACATGTATAACACCTTTATCTTTGAGTCTTTCTCAGAGCCTTCGTAGCATTAAGATCATCGTTAGAACCTTCTTACGATGTATCTTAAGTAGCCGAGGTGTTACCCAGAGCATTCGTTAGTAACGTGGCTCTTAAAAAACATTTGCACGTCTCCGAGTGATCCAGACGTAGAGCAGCCAAAGTGCATCATTAGATGTTTTTTTCCCTTCCGCATCACTTCATTCACATAATATCTCCGCTAAACATAGAATCAAGATGTTTAGGCTGTCTGTCTGACTGTGACTGCCAGGGTCGGCACTAGGCATGATAGAGGGCCCCCAACCAAAAAATGATAAAAGATATATATTAGAAATATATTATTTTGAGGGGAACTCACTGTTGAGAGTTAGAATAGTCGAATACACAAGATGAAATGTTGATATTTGGATGTCCATCAGAAGTGTTTCTCTTGTTATGTCAGTAGCTGACAGTCACTCAATTAGCCCATGTCAGCTAACAATGTTTAGATTGGTAAGTTAGTCTAGACAGCTATCTAAACTTGTAGTAATCATGGATGAATTATCAATTGATTTTGTTAGTCACTCTCACTCAGATATCATATTAAAATGACATAAATCATGACAAAATGTGTAGGAAAATAACTGTTAAACTGCCATTTTTTAGAATTGCATAATATTTTTTATTTAAAAAAAAGTAAAATCTTCTCTGCCCAATGACAAAATGTGTAGAATTGGCACAAAGTTGCTTTAAAACTGGAACATGTAGAATTGCAGGAAGTGCAACAACATTTCGCATAGGGCCCCCAGAATGCTGGAACTGGTGACTACAGATAACTTCAGAATGATACAAAGTCGCCAAAGTATTTGCAATTGTTACAAACAAGGATACAATGATGCGTCAAATGAGAACCGAGATGACATCATTAAAATATACAGGCAACTTGCCTATCTATATAGGCCATATGTACAATACATTTTTTATATTTTAGTTATATTTTCCGACTAGGCTACTCTCTGTAATTATTTGCCTAAATGTGTTTCATGTGTGACAACGTGGCCACTGATGTGCCCAATCTGTGATCTAGTGCATTATTATTGGGTACGCATAATTATCCGCCTCAATAGCCTATTTGCAGCCATATGTGGTAACATATCTCTCTATATCTCACAATTCGATGTTCAAAATAAAACTGCTGGTATGATGAGTGTCATCCACTGAGTGTGTAGGCCTAAATAAATTAATATCCTAAAGAGGAAAGGGTTTAAATGTAATTTCTCCTCTGTCTGAGCTCCAGAAATGATCCATGTGTAGCAAGAATATATAGACAGAAAGTGACACACGCGCGTACACACACAATAAGATGACTGTCAGGTCTCGCGGACGTTTTTTGAAAGAATAACACCCGCGACCCCTGGCTTCAGCCCTGCAACCTACCGGTGTTGACCTGTGGCTACACTGTCGTCCAGACATGAGGAAACTAGCATTCAAAACATTCAAATTATATACTTATATTTAGAATTTAAAAAAAATATATCTGAAAAGAACTGCAAAAACATAGCCTACAAGGCTATACACATAAAGGTTAAACACAACTGGAGATGCTAGTGACTCAGAAAATGCTATTAAATTGCCTATTCACAATTTGAAATAATTATCGAAAACGTTTACTTGTGTAGCCTAAACTACTTGAAGGGATGTAAATAATTATTATAGCTACAGCATCCGCTTGCCATTTTGCTGAGAGAGATAGGCCTACATTTTATATAAACATTGTTGTGCATTTTGGTACATTGCCGTAGACCACAATAACAGTTTATTGGAGTGAACACCTTTTACCCAAATCAGTGTGTTGCTCCCTGGGGGGTTGAATTGCTTCCAGAACCCAGACTATCAATTACAAAAATACTTTATTAGGGCTACTGAATATTGGTTTTCGAAACCTCCGTACCCCTCAATGTGCAATGGTAATCTACAAACAACTTCAATTTATTAAGGTGCCGGAGGCAATGCTTGATCAAGAACTGCCTTTGCATTTCTGCATAACACAGACCGTAAAATGTATTATATTACAAATATGATTTACTTGTTGCACAAAATAACTCCACCATAATAAAGACACAATACAGCGTAATAACCAAAGGCTATAACGTAATGATAGGTAGAACGAACACCATTTATTCTATGATACATCTGACAAGGCAAAAATATATATTTTGGGCATTTTGTCGTTGCGCCAACAATGGTACCTGATAATATTTAAATGCATAAATCCTTCATCCTGGATCTTCCGTTTCATAAGTTTGACTGAGCCAACCTGGCTTTTCAAAGTCGCTCCGGCAAACTGAAAGCAAGCGCGTGCAACAGCGTAGCAGGACGGGACGCTGTAGCGCCCACTTTACGAAGCACGGCGCAATAACGATAGAAGTTCGTTCACTGAGAAGTGCCTCTCTCGTTTGCACAACTTTTTATTACTTATAACGCCAATTGGATTTATCAGAATTCGCGAAACGAATTGGCACTGACAGCATCAACTCGAAACCCCTGAACCAACGTCTCCAAACTGTACAGCTGCTCAGTCGTGAGTGGGGAATATTCTACTCTCCTACTGACACTCATGTAAGCAAGATACAATATATTGTACCTCGTTTATAGATGCGAAACAGCATTGATATCTGAGATATAGCTACACATTTACAAGATGGCAGTTTCAAAAGGCAAAGAAAGGGATATTGCACCTACTTGTGGCCAGTTTCCGTGCCCTGCCTTTGGACCTCATGATGCCAGTCTTTCGGCGTGGGTTTGTTAGATTTTTTCTTGGATTTTTTCCTCCTTTTTCTTTTTTTCTCTGTCCTTTTCTCTTTCTCAATCCAGACTCTCTATCTCTCCAGCATTGTCAGTTTGGACACCTTCGCACATGCGCATAACCAAACTGCCAGCACCGCCAAAAAAAAGTTTAGAATGATTTATCACTCGATATGACTGATCTAGTCAGATGGCCAATCGCAGAGAGATCCCTTCGTGCCAGATCTTTAAAGATCACTGAGTCAGAAACGGAGCCGCCACGACCCCGGATCTACCGAGAGCCTGAGGCATTCATTATAATGAACTATTATTCTCAAACCTTCACCATGCACGCCTACATATTGTGTGCTTAAATGAAATCACATCCATGAATGCTCGGCTAAATTACTAATGTGGAACGTTTTCATTAAATGTTTTATACGTTTTAATTGTGTTTTGACCATCACAGCGAACACTAGGAAATGAATGAACCCCTCCTCCCCTCCCCTGGTATGTGGGCAGTCGAACTGACAGCTCTAATATGAGGCTGTCGGAGGCTTTTTGTTTTGTGAATTGGTGACAATTATTGATTTTTTAAATACTTTGAATGAATACATCTTTCTGCTGGCGTGAATGCGTAAATTCCATCGATTGCATGCAAATTGATATCCAAAATCAATGTTTAACTCGCATAGTCTATCATAACTTTTGGGTAAGGCTGCTGCACAATTGAAATGGTTCACTTTGCTTCACTCTCATCGGATTTGGGCACAACTGATTCAACATAAGACAGATCCAATGAACCTAACAATAAAAACCCAACAATCTTATTGGGTTATTGCAGTATAGTCGTAGTGGAGAGATATTCACTGCAAGGTGTATCTGTCTATTAATTAAAACGGAGTATAATTAAGGTAATTGCTCAATAATTAAATCTGCATGAGGTCATGTTGATCTTGCACCTGAACACTTGAATGGTTTGTGAACTCGATGTATTGATTCCAAAGTATGTTGAAATTGATTTAAGTAATGACATCATATAAATTGTAAAGGACTTTGGCTGATGTCCAATATACCTTTCAGTATGACACATTTGTCAAATCAAGTAAACGACTATAGGTAGGACCCCATTTATGCTAAGATACCTCTCTGACATCTGAATTCAAGTACAAAGGCGGTGGATATATTCTTGATAACTGTGGGCAATTGAGTCAGTACTACAAGTATCAATAGAAAACTCGTGGTGTGTGTGTGTGTGTTATCCAATTCAGTCAAATACATTTGCAGTCAAACTATATGTTAAATGTTCATAAAGGTGTCATTAAGGAAAATTCTGTCTCAAGTTATTCATCCAACATACTTACAGTTTAGAGAAATCCCCAAGTAATTTAAGTCAAGAAAGGTTTATATAGGTACTTTATTGTGGTTATACCTCAGCCTAGACCCAAAGTAATGACATAAATGGTGCTATTAAGTACACCGTGTGCTGGAGAGTGTGGCTTGCGACGCAGGCAGGCATGCAGCCTTTCAGACACACAGCTACAGCTCGAGGCAGCGCGCTCAATTAGCCTAAATGGAAACAGTTTTCATTCATTGCAATAACTCACTGTTCTCGAGACCACTTTCAGAATACATACTTTATTATGATACGCTGACCCGGAGGCGGGGAATGGCAGGACCAGGATACGCTTGAGAGATCTGGGAAGTCCAGTGCATTGTAATTATTAGACATTAATTGGGTTCAATACATTTATATTTACGTCATTTACCAGACGCTCTTATCCAGAGCGACTTACAATTAGTAAGTGAATACATGTTCATACATTTTTTTTTCTTCCGTATTGGTCCCCCCTGGGAATCGAACCCACAACTCTGGCATTGCATGCGCCATACTCTACCATTTGAGCTACACGGGACTACCGTTTGCCATTTGCAAGTATAGCCACATTATTAGCTTGCTTGTCCTATAGTTCGAATTTAAATCCCATCAAAACAAGTAGTTGGGCAGTCCACATAGTTTAGATCCTATTTCAACCTAATTAAATGCGTTACCTTCAGTAAATAAGAACGCACGTTAATATCGAGTAATTGCTCGTTTATTTCAATGCATTTAGTTATGTTTGGGATGTTGTTTAGTGGTTAAAATAAATACATCATTTTAATAGGTGCTGTGGAAGCTAGACTAAATGTGAGAATGGAGCCTCGGACACAAGGAAATGACCGCGCACCCGCGTGACCTTTGAGCAAGGTAATCAATCAAGTGATCAACAGGGAGATTTTATCAATGCTATGCCCAACCAAAACGAGGATAAAGCGTGTTTACTATACTATTAAATACAAAAAATAATACGGTATAAATGCTCCCATCACATTTGCGAAATAATTTAGAGAATCATTTGTCAAGTAAATTGTTGGTGCGCATGAGCAGTCTTCATTTATTAAACGTTTACTTTTTATTATGATAACAAAATAATGTAAAATGGGCCTACAAATAAAACGTCTATATAAATAAATCACACTAACAACATTAATAATAACACATATTAGCAACAACAATAACAATAATAACACTATTATTAATAATAGCCTAATAATAATAGTTCATATTATACGTTTTTTAACTTTTATGTGCAACTGCTTTTGAATCGGGTACTTTTTATGATTTTGACCAAAACGAGTGCTAGGTGTTAGAATAATCATGCTTTACTGCTTCTGTTTTTACAGACATTTTTTTTCACCTATTACTTCGTGAGTATAATCATATTGCCATAATTTCCTGCTATTATTCAATTGTAATAATTCATATAATGCCTGGTGGGAAACAATTTTCTAAGGAGTGTGAGCCCGCGAAAAGGCTGGGAGTGGAGCACGCTATTGCCCCGGTGAGCAGTGCCCCTCCGTGGAGAGAAGTGAGAGTAGTTTATAATTTATACCTCTGGTACCAACACTCATTCAACACAATCTACATCCGTGAGCCTGGCCAAAGCACCACGGGGAAAGTCAACTTTCTTGCCTGACTTTTCCGTTTGAGTAGAGATTTCGTTCCATCTACTAACCTTCTACTTTTCGATCAAAGTTAATATTAGGATACACTGTTAAGTGGCTATATGGATATTGAGGTGCTCATTTGCTTATGAGCAGGGGCATCATACACCCCCAAAATTGAGTGGGCACAAAGTATGTGAGGATGGGGGGGGGGCATTGGAATTCTCTCAACCAGCTTCACCTGGAATGCTTTTCCATCAGTCTTGAAGGAGTTCCCACATATGCTGATTACTTGTTGGCTGCTTTTCCTTCACTGCGGCCAGACTCATCCCAAACCATCTAAATTTGGTTGAGGTTGGAACAAAAGATCTCCAATTTAGATTCCAGACCAAAGGACAGATTTCCACCGGTCTAATGTCCATTGCTCGTGTTTCTTGGCCCAAGCAAGTCTCTTCTTCTTATTGGTGTCTTTTAGTAGTGGTTTATTTGCAGCAATTCGACCATGAAGGTCTGATTCACACAGTCTCCTCTGAACAGTTGATGTTGAGATTTATTTGAGGCTGGTAACTCTAATGAACTTATCCTCTGCAGCAGAGGTATTTCTGGGTCTTCCATTCCTGTGGCGGTCCTCATGAAGCTGGTTGAGAGAATGCCATGAGTGTGCAAAGCTGTCAAGGCAAAGGGTGGCTACTTTTAAGAATCTCAAATATAACATATATTTGATTTGGTTACTACATGATTCCATATGTGTTATGTCATAGTTTTGATGTCTAACTTTTATTCTACAATATATAAAATAGCGCAAATAAAGAAAAACCCTTGAATGAATAATAGTCCAAACTTTTGGCCCCGCAGTGTACGTTAAATAAAATGTATATTTTTCTTCATGTCTAAGCAAACCTCTTGAGCTGTCTGTATCCACCTGACTAAACTACATATGCTTTTCTGAATCTTTGCTAAAATCTGACTAAAAGATTCAGTCTCATTCAGTACATTTAGTTATTTATTGCTTTTCTAAAGTCTACCAACCTTGGCGGGAAGCATGCCAGCTAAGATAGTTAGACAAGCTAGCTAGCTAACTTGATTGATAGCCTGAAATGGCTTCTTGGTAGCTAGTTATGAGGTTGGGAGATTGGGAACCTATCTGGACTAGCTTAAACCAACTTCATAAAAGTGGCTAGTAGCATAAGAGAGAAAAAACCTCTTCTTATGAGCACCTCAATTTGAACTAAGCTCATGGCTTTTTCCACATGTTGTTACGTTACAGCCTTATTCTAAAATGTATTAAATACAACATTTTCCTCAGCAATCTACACACAATACCCCATAATGACAAAGCAAAAACATTTAGCAAATGTATAAAAAATTAAGAACAGAAATACGTTATTTGCATAAGTATTCAGACCATTTGCTATGAGACTCGAAATTGAGCTCAGGTGCATCCAGTTTCCATTGATCATCCTTGAGATGTTTCTACAACTTGATTGGAGTCCACCTGTTGTAAATTCAATTGATTGGACATGATTTGGTAAGGCACACAGCTGTCTATATAAGGATCCACAGTTGACAGTGCATGTCAGAGCAAAAACCAAGCCATGAGGTCGAAGGAATTGTCCGTAGAGCTCTGAGACAGGATTGTGTCGAGGCACTGATCTGGGGAAGGGTACCAAAACATTTCTGCAGCTTTGAAGGTCCCCAAGAATCCTGTCTCAGAGCACAGTGGCCTCCATCATTCTTAAATGGAAGAAGTTTGGAACCACCAAGACTCTTCCTAGAGCTGGCTGCCTGGCCAAACTGAGCAATCGGTTTGGTCAGGGAGGTGACCAAGAACCCAATCAATGGTCACTGACAGAGCTCTAGAGTTCCTCTGTGGTGATGGGAGAACCTTTCAGAAGGACAACCATCTCTGCAGCACTCCACCAATCAGTTCTTTATTGTAGGGTGGCCAGACAGAAGCCACTCCTCAGTAAAAGGCACATGACAGCCCGCTTGGAGTTTGCTAAAAGGCATCTAAAGACTCTTGGACCATGAGAAACAAGATTCTCTGGTCTAGATTTAACTCTTTGGCCTGAATGCCAAGCGTCAAGTCTGGAGGAAACCTGCCACCATCCCTACGGTGAAGCATGGTGGTGGTAGCATCATGGTGTGAGGATGTCTTTCAGAGGCAGGGACTGGGAGACTAGTCAGGATCGAGGGAAAGATGAACAGAGCAAAGTACAGAGAGATCCTTTATGAAAACCTGCTCCAGAGCGCTCAGACTGGGGCGAAGTTTCACAGTTTTTTATAAATTTGCAAACATTTCTAAAAACCTGTTTTTGCTTTGTCATTATGGGTGTTGTGTGTAGATTGATGAGGGGAAACAATGTAATCCGTTTTAGAATAAGGCTGTAAGGTAACAACATGTGGAAACAGTCAAGGGGTCTGAATACTTTCTGAAGGCGCTGTAAGAAACATCTGCATTGTGGTGACAGTTGAAAAAACGCAAGAAAAGGCAGAGTACCATAACAATGCAGAGAACATACAACCTCAGTACTGTAGGCTACAGTATCAGAACAAGATGTCTTGACACATTGGCATGTCGTTTATAGCACCGCAACCAAATATTCTCCCCAAGCCATTTTTCTGTTTATTGAGATGGTTGATTAATTTCATGCAATTTCTGTAACATAATTTGCACTTCTCTCAAAGGTAAATTGTTTAAAATTGTTAAAATGGTTTTCCCCAGCTATAGTATATTACAACCCAACCCAACAACAAGTGTGTGCACTGATGACAGATTCTTAGACTTCAATATTTCTAGCGTTTGTTGCTGCCTAATATTGTACCACCATCTAGTGCTCAATAAACGGCACAGTTTACAATAATGCAATAAAACGCAAACAATTTTCTACATACCTATAAATAATTTAGTCTACAACAACTGATGTATAGATATGTAGATAACACTGGCAATATGTTGAGCAAACAAACTGACATCTTGGGAAGGCAGATAGTTGAGTGCATTTTAACAGCAATTCCCGGTAGTCCTATCTAGGGGGCGGATTACAAATCGCTCTCGAGACAATCTGTAGAAGTATTTATGGACATGGTGTGGTGGGGATGTCTATGGGCAGTCGTTTATCCTCGAGCTCAGCAGCTCGATTAGGTCACAGACAGGTTACAGAACCGTCCTCATCAATTCTGACTGACTTTTCCATTGCGCTAGTCTCTTCAACTAAGAGACCTGACAAGTAATCAATCCGTCATTCAATCAGCGTTATTTATCTGGCGTTTCCCGTAAGAGCAGACAGTGGAGTGGGATGCTCCTCAGTTTCCCGGTTGCAGTGCACGTAATGGTTTCTGGAGACCATGCATAAAGGAATCAGACAGCTTTGCATGGAATCAAACATCCTGCAGGTCCTGTCCCTGTCCGACTGGGGAACTCAAGTCAGCAAAACCGGGCTCTCACTCGAGGGGGTCTTCACATTGGTGCTGAAAACATAGCTCCAAGTGGCCTCCATATCAGCCCATGACACCACCCTCCCACGAATCACAGACAAGTCGTCTCTCCTTCCCCACGCCTGATCTCCAAAGCAGAGCTCTCCTCCACAAGAGATGCTCTCAGATCTGCCAGTGACATTTTTACAGATCAGATTAGGCTCTGTACTGCGTGAGGTCCCAACTCTGATCTGGTCAATTCCATTGTCAATCACAACTGCAGGTGGCAAATGTGCCATTTCTCTCTCAATTCTAGCAGCTGCAAGTATGAAAAGAGTGCCCACAAATATGAAATAAAGTTAGACCTTATTACAGTCCCCCAATCTCCATTCCCATCACTTTGTGATACATTACCAGAACAGATTAGAACACCATTATGATGTCACAACCACTAGTTACAATGTGCGTGTATACGGATGGGTGACAATGGGTGAGATCATTTTGCATCGCCTAAAAATTATTAAGTCATTTTCCCCCCCTCATCAATCTACACACAATACCCCATAATGAACCAATACCCCATAATGATACAATACCCCATAATGAACCAATACCCCATAATGACACAATACCCCATAATGACACAATACCCCATAATGGCACAATACCCCATAATGACACAATACCCCATAATGACACAATACCCCATAATGACACAATACCCCATAATGACCCAATACCCCATAATGACACAATACCCCATAATGACCCAATACCCCATAATGACACAATACCCCATAATGAGACAATACCGCATAATGACACAATACCCCATAATGAGACAATACCCCATAATGACATAATACCCCATAATGATACAATACCCCATAATGACACAATACCCCATAATGACACAATACCCCATAATGAACCAATACCCCATAATGACACAATACCCCATAATGACAAAATACCCCATAATGAACCAATACCCCATAATGGCACAATACCCCATAATGACCCCATAATGACACAATACCCCATAATGACACAATACCCCATAATGACACAATACCCTATAATGACAAAATACCCCATAATGACACAATACCCCATAATGACACAATACCCCATAATGACACAATACCCCATAATGACACAATACCCAATAAACACCCAATACCCCATAATGACACAATACCCCATAATGACACAATACCCCATAATGACACAATACCCCATAATGAGACAATACCCCATAATGACACAATACCCCATAATGACACAATACCCCATAATGACACAATACCCCATAATGGCACAATACCCCATAATGACACAATACCCCATAATGACACAATACCCCATAATGACACAATACCCCATAATGACACAATACCCCATAATGAGACAATACCGCATAATGACACAATACCCCATAATGAGACAATACCCCATAATGACACAATACCCCATAATGATACAATACCCCATAATGACACAATACCCCATAATGAACCAATACCCCATAATGACACAATACCCCATAATGAACCAATACCCCATAATGACACAATACCCCATAATTACACAATACCCCATAATGACACTATACACCATAATGACACTATACCCCATAATGACTCAATACCCCATAATGACACAACACCCCATAATGACACAATACCCCATAATGACACAATACCCCATAATGATACAATACCCCATAATGACACAATACCCCATAATGACACAATACTCCATAATGACACAATACCCCATAATGACCCAATACCCCATAATGATACAATACCCCATAATGACACAATACCCCATAATGACACAATACCCCATAATGACACAATACCCCATAATGACACAATACCCCATAAAGACACAATACCCCATAATGACACAATACCCCATAATGACACAATACCCCATAATGACACAATACCCCATAATGACCCAATACCCCATAATGACACAATACCCCATAATGACACAATACCCCATAATGACACAATACCCCATAATGACACAATACCCCATAATGACACAATACCCCATAATGATACAATACCCCATAATGACACAATACCCCATAATGATACAATACCCCATAATGACCCAATACCCCATAATGACACAATACCCCATAATGACACAATACCCCATAATGACACAATACCCCATAATGGCACAATACCCCATAATGACACAATACCCCATAATGACACAATACCCCATAATGACACAATACCCCATAATGACACAATACCCCATAATGAGACAATACCGCATAATGACACAATACCCCATAATGAGACAATACCCCATAATGACACAATACCCCATAATGATACAATACCCCATAATGACACAATACCCCATAATGAACCAATACCCCATAATGACACAATACCCCATAATGAACCAATACCCCATAATGACACAATACCCCATAATTACACAATACCCCATAATGACACTATACACCATAATGACACTATACCCCATAATGACTCAATACCCCATAATGACACAACACCCCATAATGACACAATACCCCATAATGACACAATACCCCATAATGATACAATACCCCATAATGACACAATACCCCATAATGACACAATACTCCATAATGACACAATACCCCATAATGACCCAATACCCCATAATGATACAATACCCCATAATGACACAATACCCCATAATGACACAATACCCCATAATGACACAATACCCCATAATGACACAATACCCCATAAAGACACAATACCCCATAATGACACAATACCCCATAATGACACAATACCCCATAATGACACAATACCCCATAATGACCCAATACCCCATAATGACACAATACCCCATAATGACACAATACCCCATAATGACACAATACCCCATAATGACACAATACCCCATAATGACACAATACCCCATAATGATACAATACCCCATAATGACACAATACCCCATAATGATACAATACCCCATAATGACCCAATACCCCATAATGACACAATACCCCATAATGACACAATACCCCATAATGATACAATACCCCATAATGACACAATACCCCATAATGACACAATACCCCATAATGACCCAATACCCCATAATGACACAATACCCCATAACGACAAAGCAAAAACTGGTTTTTAGACATTTTTGCACATTTATAAAAAAAATATAAAATAGCACATTTACATAAGTAGTCAGATCCAGTAATCAGTACTTTGTTGAATCACCTTTGGCAGAGATTACAGCCTTGAGTCTTCTTGGGTATGACGCTACAATCTTGGCACACCTGTATTTGGGGAGTTTCTCCCATTCTATTCTGCAGATCTTCTCAAGATCTGTCAGGTTGGATGAGGAGCGTTGCTGCACAGCTACAAGTCCGGGCTCTGGTTGGGCCATTCAAGGATATTCAGAGACTTGTCCCAAAGCCACTCCTGCGTTGTCTTGGCTGTGTACTTAGGGTCATTGTCCTGTTGGAAGGTGAACCTTCGCCCCAGTCTGAGATCCTAAGCGCTCTGGAGCAGGTTTTCATTAAGGATCTCTCTGTACTTTGCTCCGTTCATCTTTCCTTCGATCCAGACTAGTTTCCCAGTTCCTGCAGGTGAAAAACATCCCCACAGCAGGATGCTGCCACCACCATGCTTCACCGTAGGGATGGTATTGGCCAGGTGATGAGCGGTGCCTTGTTTCCTCCAGACGTGACGCTTGGCTTTCAGGCCAAAGAGTTCCATCTTGGTTTCATCAGACCAGAAATGTAATCATCTAATATTCCGGGAATATTCATATGTGGGTCAAATATGACCCTTATGTGTTTCTTATGGAATTCACTGCATTTCTTTTTGCAACAACAATAAAATCAATGTTATAAATATCTTGTTTAAGGTTCATTAATCACCGTTTTCAATAAACTCATTGATTAAAAGGAGTTTCATAAAAGGCTTATAAGAATGTAGCCATTGGTGCCTCTGACTCAGAATCTGAGGTATCCAATTCAGATGACAGACTATGTGCCTGTGGGTCAAGTTGGAGTTGTGGATATACCTGGTAGTCCAGCTGTCCTAGATGATTCTACAGATGGGGAGGACT
The DNA here is from genome assembly GCA_023634145.1 of Thymallus thymallus. Taxonomy (NCBI): domain Eukaryota; kingdom Metazoa; phylum Chordata; class Actinopteri; order Salmoniformes; family Salmonidae; genus Thymallus; species Thymallus thymallus. Next base: position 1,546,793 of record CM042378.1, on the reverse strand, counting down.
CCTCTAAGGAGGAGAGTGAAAACCAGTCAAATAGACTGAGTAAAAAGGGGTCTTACTGGAGTGAATATCCCCCCCCCACTAAAGGCAGAACCAGAAGCCATAACATCCTGAGGAGCTGCCCAGGGCCTGTGCCGGGGTCAACAGTTGTGTCATCCAAAGATGCCTGGGAGCTGTTCGTTAGAGACAACATCATTGAGGAGGTCCTAAAGTGAACAAATTTAGAAGGACGGAGAACAGCGACAGCAAAAGGGAAAGAGTGGAGAGAGATCATCAAAGATGAACTAAAGGTCTTTATTGGTTTAACCCTCCTCACCGGCATGGAGAAAAGAGGTAATGGATTACCTGGCAGCCTTCCGGTATGTGTCTTACCTTTTCCTAGCAAACTGTAGAGGAAGGTTCATCCCTAGCGACTGAGTCACAGTGGATGAGCAGCTTTCCTCCAGACGTGACGCTTGGCATTCCGTCCAAAGAGTTAAATCTTAGTTTCATCAGACCAGAGAATCTTGTTTCTCATGGTCTGAGAGTCCTTTAGGTGCCTTTTTGTAAACTCCAAGCAGGCTGTCATGTTCCTTTTACTAAGGAGTGGCTTCCGTCTGGCCACTCTACCATAAAGGCCTGATTGTTGGAGTGCTGCAGAGATGGTTGTCCTTCTGGAAGTTTCTCCCATGTTCACAGAAGAACTGAGGCAATGGAAAGATGTGAGGTGATGAAAGAGAGCCATGCCACCACCAGAAGCCAGGGCCAGAAGAGGAAGAGGTGCCAGCTCTGCCCAATCCTAAAGGATAGAAAAGTCAGCTGCTGATGTTTCTCAGTGCAACACACCCGTCTGCAAAGAGCACAGTCACATGCTTGTGGTTCGTAACAAATGCATGGACTAAGACAGCATAAGTAAGCATCACACACACGCACATTAGCCAAGCTGGTTAAGTGTGCCTTGAATTCTAAATAAATCACAGACAGTGTCACCAGCAAAGCACCCCGACACCATCACACCTCCTCCTCCATGCTTCATGCAGGTTGGAAAAAAACATTTTCTATATTTGGACTACAGACCAAAGGATAGATTTCCACCGGTCTAATGTCCATTCCTGGTGTTTCTTGGCCCAAGCAAGTCTCTTCTTCTTATTGGTGTCCTTTAGTAGTGGTTTCTTTGCAGCAATTCGACCATGAAGGCCTGATTCACACAGTCTCCTCTGGACAGTTGATGTCGATGTGTCTGTTACTTGAACTCCGTGAAGCATTTATTTGGGCTGCAATTTCTGAGGCTGGTAACTCTAATGAACTTATCCTCTGCAGCAGAGGTAACTCTGGGTCTTCCTTTCCTGTGGCGGTCCTCATGAGAGCCAGTTTCATCATAGCGCTTGATGGTTTTTGCGACTGCACTTGAAGAAACTTTCTTGACATTTTCCGTATTGACCGACCTTCATGTCTTGAAGTAAGACTGTCATTTCTCTTTGCTTATTTGAGCTGTTCTTGCCATAATATGGACTTGGTCTTTTACCAAATAGGGTTATCTTCTGTATAACACCCCTACCTTGTCACAACACAACTGATTGGCTCAAACACATTAACAAGGAAAGAAATTCCACAAATTAACTTTTAACAAGGCACATCTGTTAATTGAAATGCATTCCAGGAAATTATGTAGACAATTACATTGATGGAAGCTACAATCTATCTGTCTATCTGCAATATTAAAGCTGGCTATTTTAACAATTTATATGCACAACATGGTATTGAATTGGAGGTTTGATTTTGGGGGGCAGCAGTCAGGCGTAATTGGTTGCAAAATGGTGTTGCAGGTGCAGAAGGAGAATAAAGCTGGATCCAAAGTGTGTAGGCTAGTGATGACAAACACTGACATAATAATGTGCTAAACAGATCATCCTCCTGATGCTAAAACATTTCCTAACATGGATTGAGTTTGTTTGGCACAGGGCCGGCTCTAGACTTTTGGATGGCCTACCAGGCCTTGAGTTTCCCGGCGGCATCGACGGCCATGGCCCCCTTGTGTGGCCGTAAGACCCCCTAAAATAAAACATGCCTTGCGGAAGAAGTGTCCGTTGTGCCCTTGGGTTGAATAAAATTATTATAATTCCCTTCTCCCGGCTGCCCACCTCTAGCTCAGATATCTAAATTCTTATTAGCCAATGCCCATCACGTGATTGGGTCCTTCCAAACAGACTCTGGGATGTTGTGGGATGATACATCCCAAATTCATACAACCACTGTACATAAAAAAAACTGTTGTAATGCAATGAAACTGATGCAACAGATCAGAACGTTTAGCTTAAAATGTTGATCAATGACATTATAAGGCCAGCAATGCGCACATGGCAGTAGTCTGTACACATGAACGTTCCAAAATGCAATTAGCAGAAAACACCGTTCTCAAAATTGTTTCATTGATCAGAGATATAGGGAAGATCTAAAGATGCAACAACTAGCATGGGTTGCTAATATGACTAGGATTGTGTCTTGGCTGCTGTACATCGAAATAAAGTTGATTTGACAACCAAGAAAATATGAGAGAAATACTTTTTTAAATAATTCCCTCAACATTCCTACGGTCAGAATTTGGCTAGACTACTTTGAAACAAGGTAAGACATGCCTCATAACAACTCATTAACGTTTGGCTACATTTTTTGGTGTCAGCATCAATGTGGACATGAGATGCTGTAGCCTATACGCATAGGCAAATTATTTATGTACATTTACATACACTTGTGTTTTTCTTAACAGAATAGCTAGTGTTTTTCAGTTTTCAAATAAATTTAGTTGGCTATTTTGGTTAATGGCCTTGGTGCCTCTTTAAGGCCAAATGGCCTTGCCCCCAAGTTCATGAAATTCCAGGCCTGGGCCCAAAGCAAGATTTGGCCTTTATTTTTTAGTGGTCCACCTCTTGATGGTGGACAGAAAAATGAACACTTTAAAGTTAATTTCCTGCAATTCTATACATTTTGCCATGGGGCATAGAGAAAATGTTGCAGTTTTGTGCAGTTCTATACATTTTGCCATGGGGCATAGAGAAAATGTTGCAGTTTTGTGCAGTTCTATACATTTTGCCATGGGGCATAGAGAAAATGTTGCAGTTTTGTGCAGTCCTATACATTTTGCCATGGGGCATAGAGAAAATGTTGCAGTTTTGTGCAGTTCTATACATTTTGCCATGGGGCATAGAGAAAATGTTGCAGTTTTGTGCAGTTCTATACATTTTGCCATGGGGCATAGAGAAAATGTTGCAGTTTTGTGCAGTCCTATACATTTTGCCATGGGGCATAGAGAAAATGTTGCAGTTTTGTGCAGTTCTATACATTTTGCAATGGGGCGGAGAGAACATTTTGTAATTTTATAACAAAATTCATGCAATACTACTCATTTTGCTATGGGGTGGAGATTCATTTTGCAGTTTTAAAGCAAATTTCCTGCAATTCTACACATTTTGCCATGACTTATGCCACGTTAAAGATATCTGAATGAGAGTAACAGACAAAATCAATGGGGGCCCCCTGGAGGCCAGGGCCTCTGGGTATTCGGCCATGACTACTACAAGTTTAGATAACTGTCTTGACTAGCTGACAAGGATAATTGAGTGATTGAAGTGACTGACAAAACAAGAGAAAAACTGCTGAAGCACATATTCTACTATTCTAACTCTCAACAGGAAATTGAGACAAGACTTAGTTCCTAAAACATTTAAATGAATGTTTTTGGGTTGGGGTAAGCGACCGGATATGATATATGATACGATATAAAACTGAGTGTACAAAACATTCTATAATATATTGAGTTTCACCTCTACAAGGTGTTGAAAGCCTTCCACAAGGATGCTGTCCCATGTTGACTATAATGCTTCCCACAGTTGTGTGAAGTTGGCTGGATGTCCTTTATGTGGCAAACAAGAAAATGCTCATCCAGAAGTGGCGCTCCTCCGGCTTCATCAATAAGTGCATCGATGACGTTGTCCCCACAGTGAACGTATGTACATATACCAACCAGAAGCCATGGATTACAGGCAACATCCTCACCGAGCTAAAGGCTAGAGCTGCCGCTTTCAAAGAGCGGGACACTAATCCAGATGCTTATAAGAAATCCTGCTATGCCCTCAGACGAACCACCAAACAGGAAAAGCGTCAATACAGGACTAAGACTGAATCCTACTACACCAGCTCTGACCCTCGTCGGGATGTGGCTGGGCTTGCAAACTATTACGGCCTACAAAGGGAAACCCAGCCGCGAACTGCCCAGTGACGCGAGACTACCAGACAGGCTAAATGCCTTTTTTGCTCGCTTCGTGGCAAGCAACACTAAAGCATGCATGAGAGCACCAGCTGTTCCGGACAACTGTGTGATCACGCTCTCCGTAGCTGATGTGAGTAAGACCTTTAAACAGGTCAACAGATGCATTACCAGGACGTGTACTCAGAGCATGCGAGGACCAACTGGAAAGTGTCTTCAATTACATTTTCAATCTCTCCCTGACCGACTCTGTAACACACTCAAACCGGTGCACCTGGCACTTACTACCATACACAACCCATGTCTAAATTGTATCAAGGCTTAAAAATACTTCTCCTCCCCTTCATCTACACTGATTGAAGTGGATTTAACAAGTGACGTCAATAAGGGATCATAGCTTCACCTGGATTTACTTTGTCAGTCTGTCATGGAAAGAGCATAGGTGTTTTGTACACTCAGTGTATTTGCACTGGGCATTTACGACACATGCCGTTACTTTTATATTGATGGTGCAATCACAAAACTGCAAATCACTGTTATTGACACAAATGGGTTCATCATTCTCAAGGCTTTTACTCCAATCATTTAACCTGGCTACACCAGTTCCTCTGCTTATCCTCTACACAGCGCAGTAGGGAGGTCTTGCCAGTAGGAATACTGGGACATAGGTTGACTTGTGTTTTATTTCTCTCCTTCAGTCATGGTTCCTCCTGGGCTTCAGGTTTGGAGATGGATTCTCTTTGCTTGCTTTCACTGGCTTTGTGTCTGTCAAGAAACTCCAAGACCGTGAGTAAATCTGCACAGTCATCAAGTTAGAATTGAGTAATCAGACTTATGGCGTCTCATCCTGGTGTAACATTCTCTCTGTCAGAGAGCAGATTAAGAGCTGTTTTCATCTATCCTTTCTGCAGATATTTGTTCTGTGGATTTCGCCTTGGTAGCCTCTCATTTTGTACTGATTTTCCTCTGTGTTTGTTGGTGCGTGCGTGCATGCTTGTGTATGTTCTATGTAGGGTTTACATGGTAGCCATTCCTGCAGTGATCCAGGCAGGGTCAGAGGTCAAGCTTTGTGCCAGCCTTCTACAGCCCAAAGAGACCCTGGTCATGACCATATCTCTGATCGCCAACGGACAGATCAAAACTCTTCTCCAAGAGAGTTCTGACCAAGAGTTTCACCGCTGCTTCCAGTTTCAGGTCAGCCCAGCACTGGTGGACCTCCAGAACCATTTTATTTATTTATTTAACCTTTATTTAACTAGTCAGTTAAGAACAAATTCTTATTTACAATGAGCCTACACCGGCCTAACTCGGACGACGCTGGGCCAATTGCGCCGCCCTATGGGACTCCCAATCACGGCCGGTTGTGATACAGTCTGGATCCATTCCAAAAAGAGTGTACAGTACTTTTTCAGCTGAATTTTCTGTGCAATACCAGGTTATTTTATGAGAAATATTAATGTGGTGGCTTACTATAACTTTTCTTGGATTCAGGCTGACATTTATTACCTGGGTTTGGTCAGATGCTGGTATGCACTGTACAATATATGTGTCACTTAGCAGAAACTTGAATATGTTATTGGTACATTAGTTTACCAATGTGTTGCTCTCTGTCTCCCTGACAGGCCCCTCATGTGGAGAGTGACAAAGTGCAAAAATTGAAGGTGGAGGTTCGAGGTGAAACGTTTCTATCCACAGAGGAGAGGAAGGTCCTGATCAAACCATACAGTCCGATGACATTCGTCCAAACAGATAAACCAATCTACAACCCGGGACACACAGGTAATTTCACACAGTTAGTCTGCTTGCTAAGAAACAGGACAACTAGGTGGTAGCATGTTTCTATGATGGTTTGCTATATCATCACGTTGCTCCTAAGAGACATTTGAAACAGGACCATCAGATGCAGATAAAGACAAATTCCACTGTGGTTAAATAAAGGTTAAATAAAAATACAATAAAAATATCATTGGATTCCTATTGGCTCATTCATCCCCCATCCTCCCCCTGTAACTATTCCCCAGGTCGTTGCTGTAAATGAGAATGTGTTCTCAGTCAACTGACCTGGTCAAATAACGGTTAAAGGAAATAAAATGAAACATGTCATATTGCTTCTAAAGGTCTCATTGAGTGCTTGTCTTAGTCTTGTCATTGTCTTCTTACAGTGCAGTTTAGAATCATCACCTTGGATACCAGTTTTAGACCTGTCAATCAGCTGGTGAGTGTTGAAAATGTGTAACATTACATTTTGAAAGCAATTAACTATTTGGTCTTCCTTTAGAACAGTAACTCCACTATTCCAAACAAAAAGACAGATACAGAAGTATCACAACATCATAATACTGTGTGACAGACATCAGGTATTATGTAACACTATGTACAGTGTTGTCCAACCAGCCAGAAGATATCCTGACCCTAACCCTTCTCACATAGAAACTTCATTGGGGTAAAGTATGTTTGATATGCTTTTTACATTTGTTTCACAAACCATATTTTAGAAAATCATGATGAAAAGGCCCCTTTAAGACCATGTAAGACCATGTAAGACCATGTAAGACCATGTAAGACCCCATGATCCGTGAACCGTATGTGATACAGACATCATATTGGAGTCATTATACTCCTTATAGTGTGCTTTAAAAGGAGTATGTAAATAGGATATACAGACAACAATAAACAGGATATACAGACAACAATAAACATGATATACAGACAACAATAAACAGGATATACAGACAACAATAAACAGGATATACAGACAACAATAAACAGGATATACAGACAACAATAAACAGGATATACAGACAACAATAAACAGGATATACAGACAACAATAAACAGGATATACAGACAACAATGGACAGGATATACAGACAACAATAAACAGGATATACAGACAAGAATAAACAGGATATACAGACAACAATAAACAGGATATACAGACAACAATAAACAGGATATACAGACAACAATGGACAGGATATACAGACAAGAATAAACAGGATATACAGACAAGAATAAACAGGATATACAGACAACAATAAACAGGATATACAGACAACAATAAACAGGATATACAGACAAGAATAAACAGGATATACAGACAACAATGAACAGGATATACAGACAACAATAAACAGGGTATACAGACAAGAATAAACAGGATATACAGACAACAATAAACAGCATATACAGACAACAATAAACAGGATATACAGACAACAATAAACAGGATATACAGACAACAATAAACAGGGTATACAGACAACAATAAACAGGATATACAGACAACAATAAACAGGATATACAGTCAAGAATAAACAGGATATACAGACAACAATAAACAGGATATACAGACAACAATGGACAGGATATACAGACAAGAATAAACAGGATATACAGACAACAATAAACAGGATATACAGACAACAATAAACAGGATATACAGACAAGAATAAACAGGATATACAGACAACAATGGACAGGATATACAGACAACAATAAACAGGATATACAGACAACAATAAACAGGATATACAGACAACAATAAACAGCATATACAGACAACAATAAACAGGATATACAGACAACAATAAACAGGATATACAGACAACAATAAACAGGATATACTGACAACAATAAACAGGATATACAGACAACAATAAACAGGGTATACAGACAACAATAAACAGGATATACAGACAAACAATAAACAGGATATACAGACAACAATAAACAGAATATACAGACAACAATAAACAGGATATACAGACAACAATAAACAGGATATACAGACAAACAATAAACAGGATATACAGACAACAATAAACAGGATATACAGACAAACAATAAACAGGATATACAGACAACAATAAACAGGATATACAGACAACAATAAACAGGATATACAGACAACAATAAACAGGATATACAGACAACAATAAACAGGATATACAGACAACATATGTAGAAGCAGAGTTTACACAAATCCACATGCAGTATGCACACTATGTACCAGTGGAGGCTGCTTTAGACAATTTATGGTGAAATGATTGTCTTTCCACATCCGTATTATGGCCCCAACAGTGCTCACTGGAACATTCAGAAGCTTAGAAATGCGCCTATAACCAATGCCATCATTATGTTTTGCAACAATTAGGTTGCGAATGTCTTAAAACAGCTCTTTGCTTTTACTCATCATGAGATGTGTCTTGTGTGACACCTTGGCAATGAGACCTTTTTGTAGGCCATCAGTTGGGACTGAACCAGCTGATATTAATTTGCACTGACAGGGGGCTGGATTGCTTTTTAATTACTGATAGTTTTCAGCTGTTGTCTTGGCTTTCCATGCCTTTTTGAACCTCCCTTTCTTCATGTGTTCAATACTTTTTCCCTGTGTCATTTCACATTATTACACATAACTTAATTTCTGAACTTATTTGTTTTGGTTTCTTGTATGTATGGATTACTTGGGTTGTTACCAACATCTGGTGAAACTTTCATGTCAATAGCACCTTTGGAAATATATTTACTGAGAAAAATGGTGACGTGTTCAATACTTATTTCACCCGCTGTATATCCGCTGGTGTGTCTTAATGGTGATCGTTGTGAGGTTGTGAGATGAGATGATGGTCCCCAGGAATTTGAATATTCTATATATACAAATTTCTATGTATAAAATGGGTCATATCTTCAAAAGTAGCGGAGCAGCCACTGTAAATCAAAAAGGGTACTTTTGTGATATTCATATTAATATCTTTAACTTAGTATAAATGAATGTGAAAAATTGTATTCCAGAATGTACACATGCTCCATATTTCAGAGCATGCTATAAGGAGTATAATGACGCCAAGATGTTGTCTTTATCATGTGTTGTTCACGGATCATAATCTTACAAGATTATGTCTTTATCATGTGCTGTTCATGGATCATAGACCCTACTATTTACCGAGGGAATTCACGGTGGCCATTGCTGTTATTGTTTACATCCCGCCCTCTGCTGACGCAAACACAGCCTGTGACGTCATCCACTCTGTTATCGCAACGTTACAGACAGCGCATCCCAGTGCCTTCTTTGCCATTTTGGGGGATTTTAACCATGCATCTCTCTCTTCCACGCTGCCCACGTTCAAACAGTTCGTGAAGTGCCCAACCAGGAATAATAAAACTCTGGACCTGTTATATGCTAATGTGAAGGACGCATACAACTCCACTGCACTCCCTCCCCTCGGTAGATCGGATCACAACCTTGTCCACCTCACCCCACTCTACAGGCCTATGGTCCAACAGCAGCCTGCGACCACTAGGACCATTAGGGGAATGAGGCCCTGCTTTGAAACAACAGACTGGGATGTGCTCTGTGATGCCCATGGGGAGGACATTGATGGACTTACTGACTGCATAACGGACTATATACATTTTATACTATATACATACGCTGTTTACCAAATAATAAACCCTGGGTCACCAGCGACCTGAAGGCCCTACTGAATGAGAAGAAGAGGTCCTTCAAGGAGAGGGACAAGGACAAATTGAAATGTTGATCAGATCTATCTATCTGTCTGTCTGTCTGTCTGTCTGTCTGTCTGTCTGTCTGTCTGTCTGTCTGTCTGTCTGTCTGTCTGTCTGTCTGTCTGTCTGTCTGTCTGTCTGTCTGTCTGTCTGTCTGTCTGTCTGTCTGTCTGTCTATCTATCTAACAAGAGGCATGTATATGTCTAAAAAGGGCCTAAAATGGCCACTTTCATTATATATTTTTTTATAAATGGTTAGTGATACAAATGTAAAAAGCATATGAAACATCCTTCCTCCCAATTAAGTTTCTATGAGATTTTTGGGCCTTCCTGGTGTGAAATCACCCCCGCGATAGACTAGCGTTCTGTCCAGGCTGCTTTACGCTACAGAAACAGGAGATACGTATTTTAATTCAGCAATCATTTAGCCACCACATGTCATACACGTCTCGTCAGTACTCCATGAACAATAAGACTTTGGAAATGGGAAACTACTGGGCAAATTTCTGTTGTTTGATCAGACTACATAAACAGTTGAGACACGTAGCACTCAGGGCAAGAGTACATGTCTACAGAGGTTCTCTAAGTAAACCTGTGTGGGCTGAAGGTCCTCAAACATTCACCACAGGACATGGGGTTTTCAATTTCAGAAAGGTCAGATTGGAATGTATGTATGGGATTTTATTTCTTGATACTCCATTGTTGTTAGAGTCATGCTACATGTGATGTCTACTTGAAGAGACAAAGACAAGCGTCTGCCTAGTTCCTACAGTTGTAGACATCTGCTTTGCTCCTCAGTAGATTTTTGGGGAATATGAGAGTTATTCATAAAACATTAACCAGTCTTTTGTCTTGCCCTTCACAGTACAACATTGTGGAACTTAAGGTAAGACCCTTATTAGTCTGTCAATTTATGATGACTGTCACTAAATACTTCAACATGCTAAGATTATGACTCCACCAGCTAGGTAGGAAGTCACTGATTTCCAGATAGAAATTAGCTAAACATTTCCTATCAGCTTTATGTGATTACATCTGGGCCATCTTCAGCAAGCAGACTTTGGAACGTTCAGATAGAAATATCATGAATAGAGCTGACGTTTGGCCTACATAACCTACACTCCTCGAAGGAAATGTGCAATCTAGAACCTAAAATGGTTCTTCGGCTGTCCCCATAGGAGAATCTTTTGAAGAACCCTTTTTGGTTTCAGGTACAAGGTTCTAATTGGAACACAAAATGTGTAGTGCCCTGCTAAACATGCCTCTTGTTCTATGAACCAACAGGATGTTCATCAGAACAGGATTGGACAGTGGGTCAATACTACATCTAGTGGCAACATCCTACAGCTTTCTCACTCTCTGAACTCTGAAGCACCCGTAGGATCCTATGCTATTGTAGTGTGGATTGGTGAAAACAGAATATACCATCACTTCAAGGTAGACAAGTATGGTAGGTTAAGCTTTGTTCTTTCACCTTTCATGCTAGGTCATATTATGGATCTGCCAGTTGAATTAATGCATCACAATCCTGGAACATTCATGAGTTAACTGCTGTTCTTCTAACTCTAGTTTTGCCAAAGTTTGAGATCAAAATGAACCTCACCGATGAGGTCAGTGTTGTTCAAGAGGAGTATAAAGCAGAAGTGTGTGTAACGTGAGTCAACACTATCACTGTTTGGCACAATGTGTAACTCCACTAAATATCACTATCTAATTAATCACATTACTCTAATGCAGACCTTGATTCAAATACTATTTTAAGTATTTTCATTACTTTTACATACATTTCAAATTAACTGGATATTAATTCAAGTAATTCAGTATTGAAATACATTTCAAATGGAAATATTTTAATACTCCATGCATTTCAACCCAGGTGTGTTTTTCAAATAATTCAAATAGAAGTTGTTGATCTGGCCATATTATTGGGGGCGGCAGGTAGCGTAACGGATAGGGTGTTGGGCCAGTAACTGAAAGGTTGCTGGTTCAAATACCTGAGCCGACAAGGTGAAATAAACCTGTCTGTGTCCTTGAGCAAGGCACTTAACCCTAATTTGCTCCAGGGCCTGACCCTGTATGTAGGCTGTCATTGTAAATAAGAATTTGTTCCTAACTGACTTGCCTAGTTAAATCAAGGGATTTTTAAATACTCAATTACGCAGAACGTATTTATTTAAAATACAAATACTTAAATATGCATATATTTGAACCCAGGTCTGTGACAAATACTAATTGAAGATCTACAATGCTACTGCTCAATGTCATAAATTGCTCCTATGAGTACCTTGAGAATTAAAAAGTTTGAGACAGTGGCATTTACATGAACAGCCGGGCTTGTATTCATAAAGCATCTCAGAGTCGGATTGCTGACCTACGATCAGGTCTCTCCTGTCCATGTGACCTTCTTCATTATGATCCAAAAGTTTACACTGATCCTAGATCAGTACTCATACACTGAGAAGCTTTATGAATACAGGTCCAGATGCATTGGCAATGTTGAAAACATTGCATGTATGAGCCTTTGTAATGTCTCATATGAGGTTTATAATATACTATGTCTCTCTAAGTAGGAAATGTATGATGTTTTGTGTTTTTGATATGTTTTATTCTGAAATAAAATCAGATATACGTATGGACAGCCTGTACCTGGTAAAGCAGAGGTAGAGTTGTGCCGACCCATAGCTCCCTATGTAGTTATACCAATAAGAATTGATGAGACAAATCCACAAGGTGTCCCTGATTATACGCTTCCCTGCCATAAAGAGACAATAGAGGTCTGTATGCTTTCCTGAAGAAACGATGTAATTGTTTTTACCAACATATTACATTTTAATGTGATCTGGTTAAATGTATTTAAATAATTTCTTAATGTGTGTGGTTTTGCTTGCTTTTCCCAGATGGACCAAAATGGCTGTGCTTCTCATGTCTTCAACATGTCTATTTTCACAAAGAATGCTGTCCAGAAAATACTAATAGACAGACTTACTTTCAATGCCAACGTAGAGGAGGAGGGGACAGGCAAGTCATTCATCACAAGGATGTGGAGTTCGGAAAAGTGATGACAACATTTGCCTGAAGTCAAATGAAAACGTGTTATTTTATTGAGAGTGAATGGCATGATGTCAATATGTTTAATTAGATCATGAAGGTTGGCAAGACCTTTGTGTTTGACCTTCGGTGATACATCCTCATTATGTGATGCTGTTTTCATTCATGTCTTCTGTTTGTAATCATGTTTTTAATATCTTGAGTAAGCTGCACTGGAATTCAGTTTCTGCGTTGTGAACTGCCATTGTGCATCATGGTGGCACGTGTTGTCGTGAGATAAACCATGCTATTATCATTTGCATTCCTTTGACAGGTATTACACGTTCAAAGGAAAAACACATAGCATTATCCTATGTGATTGGAAAACTCACATTTGTCGACACACCCAAAATCTATGAGCATGGATCAATTATCGAGGGCAAGGTAAGTCCACATGCAGTGATATTGTTTCTTAGACTTTGTTGAATGGATGCCAATTGTTCTTTGACATTCCTGTTTACTTAACTACCAATGGTAGCTAACAGTGACACATGTTACACATGTAACTTTTTCCCCAGATAAACGTTGTTCACTTTAACAACACACCTATCTCTGACATGTTAGTCTACCTGTTGGAGAAGAAAGACTGGTCCTCACATCATCTCCAGAACTTAACCACAGACAGTCATGGTATTGCCAGTTTCTCCCTCAACACAACCAGTATGCCCAAAGAGAATATTAACCTCATAGTAAGTATGATTCCTTCTAGGTTTTGGAAGACTCTGAGACTAAAGACTCCAACTCTAAACCCATTGAACCTTCGCCCTTGGGCCTATCATGCTCTTGTGGAGATCTGAGAAGATTGCATGTGTATACCAAACAGTATGATGAAACTTCCACCTAGAGGTCAATATGGAGATGTCAGATACCATATTGTCAAATGTCAAATCCTCTCAGATCTCCAAAAGTATATTGTTTAGGGTCGATTTGGTATTGGGCCATTAGTTATACTCTCTCTTCCCTCTGTTGCTTTCCAGGTAAGCAACACACCACAAGCGGAGAGCACTAGATACAGGGTCCCCTACTTCAACAGCGGGCAACACACACTCTCACTGATCCAGCCCACTGCCCCTCACAGTAAAACATCCAGCTCTCTAGCCATTCAGAAGATGGAGAAACCACTGGCATGTTGGGAGGAAGTGTTGATCACCATCCAGTACACCATCGTAGGGGAGACCGTCCCAAAGGGCTCCGTGGATGTCATTTACATGGTGAGTAGAACAAGGAACACGTTGTGAAAACCTGCTTTTTCACATTTTATTTATTGAACTAGACAAGTCAGCTAAGAACAAATTCTTATTTACAATGATGGCCTACACCGATCAAACCTGGACAACACTGAGCCAATTGTGCGCCGCCCTATGGGACTTCCAATCACTGCCAGATGTGATACAGCCTGGATTTGAACCAGGGACTGTGGTGACACTGTTTGCACTGAGATGCAGTGCCTTAGACCGCTGTGCCACTCAGGAGCCTGCTAAGCCAGGCTGTCACAACTTGGCACCCTATTCTCTAGTGCACTACTTTTCACCATGGTCATTTCAGACCCAGCCTCTCATCTTCAAAGGAAGGAGGTCTCTATACAACACCAGTACTCCTCATATCCTACTTCCTGACTTGATGGGATAACTGTTTTTCCTTTCCCCTCCTCCAGGCCTTATCCAGAGGGGTGATAGTTCAGCATGGACACATGAAGGCTTCCGTAGAGCAGAGGAGTCCTGGTGAGGGAGTTTAATTTAGTAACTATGAATGTACTGGAAGGTGCTTGATGACAATGACAGTGTGACATGCTCCTGCGTTACAGCAACTGAGGGTGAAGTCACTTTGAAGTTGGTAGTGGTTCCAGAGATGGCGCCGGTGGTACAAGTCCTGGTGTACAGTATGCTACCCAGTGAGAATGTCATCGCCCACAGCATGAACTTCCCCACTGAGAAATGCTTCAGGCACAAGGTGTGTATTTATGTGTGTCATACTGTGTTCATTTTATGGAAAGTATAAAACGTGTCAAGTATTTCAATGCACATAGATATCATTCCTCGAGTAAAGGTATATAATGTACACTTGTGTATGTCATGTGCACCAGGTGTCGGTGGAGTTCTCACCCTCAAAAGCAGTCCCAGGGGAGGAGAATACCCTGCAGGTCTCGGCCCAGCCCGGCTCCCTCTGTGGCCTCAGCACTGTGGACCAGAGTGTTCACATCATGGAGCCAGGGAAGAGGCTGGATGCTGACAAGGTAACAGAGCTCACTGTAGTGAATATCAACAGTCATACCACCATATAAACAGCTTTTGTGGTGCTGGCAATACAACCAACTTCAGGGGAATGAGAAGTGACAACAGCAGCCTTGGAGTGGGTCTGTTCACAGTGGGCCATTTGGTATGCTTCCATCAACTGGAAAGCTTATCCCTATTGGTTCATATTCATATTCTGTTCATTTTCATATTCTGGGTTGTGTTCATTAGGGCACGGAAAGCATTAAAAACATTTAGCAATGGAAAACAAAATTTATCGTTTCCAAGTGGTCCCACCCCGTTTCAGTGTGTTTCCTTCTGTTTGGTGCCCAGTGAACAAGGTCATTTCACATCCTTATTATCCCATTCCAGATATTTGATTTGCTACCAGTCAAGGAGGCAACAAATATTCCCTACCAGCTTGAAGATCCAGTAGCATGTTTACGTGTAAGACCAAGGAGATACGTAATGCCATACCCATATGGACCAACTGAGGAGGAAAATGAACCTTATGAAGTTTTTCAGGTAGCACTCATCCACTCAGGACCTATCTATTCATACAGGTCTGTATATACATACTCATGTACAGTTGTTATATTATATCACATGCAATATTGTAAGTAATTATTGGACGTAGGCATTCACTCAGGAATGCATATTAGTATCCTGCCAGTTGCACCTTTTCTCATTGCTTTTAGTATATTGAATGTGCAATACGTGCAGTTGTCTGTAATTAAACCCTGCGCACTATGGACTGTATTTTAAGGGAATTACTATTATTACCCCAAATGATATCATACACACATTTAGCTATTAAAGTATCTCTTCCTGTCATTTACCTGTACAGTTTGTGTAAACATGCAAGTATTCACTTATCTGTAAATATAACTGTATACCTAACTGTACAGCTAATTTAACCATGCGAAATTTTCACTTACCTGTTCATTTACCCAGTCTGTCTATTAAGTAAACTATTATTACCCTCGCTCATATCATACGCATTTTTAGCTACTGAAGTATTTCTCTGCCATCGACCTGTATAGTATAGTTAACCATCCAACATCCACCAATGTATAGTGTACATATTCAGCCAACCACTCATACTATGCAATGTCCTTTTATAGCTTTTTTGTTGCACTCCATATATCTTGTATTTCTATACTTTTTCATACTGCCGCTCTATGTATCATGTACCGTGTATCTGTCTTTTGTGTACTTTCGTTGTGGCATTTTGCACCTGCCCTGTGTTTTGTTGTAGCTGCTTGACAATGAAATTTCCCCCCCGGGGATCAATAAAGTACCTATCTATCTATCTATCTATCTATCTATCTATCTATCTATCTATCTATCTATCTATCTATCTATCTATCTATCTATCTATCTATCTATCTATCTATCTATCTATCTATCTATCTATCTATCTATCTATCTATCTATCTATCTATCTATCTATCTATCTATCTATCTATCTATCTATCTATCTATCTATCTATCTATCTATCTATCTATCTATCTATCTATCTACCTACCTACCTACCTACCTACCTACCTACCTACCTACCTACCTACCTACCTACCTACCTACCTACCTACCTACCTACCTACCTACCTACCTACCTACCTACCTACCTACCTACCTACCTACCTACCTACCTACCTACCTACCTACCTACCTACCTACCTACCTACCTACCTACCTACCTACCTATCTATCTATCTATCTATCTATCTATCTATCTATCTATCTATCTATCTATCTATCTATCTATCTATCTATCTATCTATCTATCTATCTATCTATCTATCTATCTATCTATCTATCTATCTATCTATCTATCTATCTATCTATCTATCTATCTATCTATCTATCTATCTATCTATCTATCTATCTATCTATCTATCTATCTATCTATCTATATATCTATCTATCTATCTATCTATCTATCTATCTATCTATCTATCTATCTATCTATCTATCTATCTATCTATCTATCTATCTATCTATCTATCTATCTATCTATCTAACTTCTTCTTGTTTTCTCTTAGCTTGACGCCTCGTTTCCTCTCATAAGATTCATGTCAACATACTGTTACCATGAAAAATACATACAGAATAGAAACATAAATCTCAGAGATATTCATTAATATTAAATTCTCTTGTTTGTGATGCTGACATTTCTAGAAACTGGGACTGAAGATGGCAACTAATCTGGTTCTAAGAGTTCCTTCCTGCCTCAGGTACAAGGGGAAAGAGTACCTTCAGCCCAATGGTGAGATCCTCCTTCCCACCTCCTACTCGCGTCATTAACAGAATAATTCAGTGAATCGTGAAATAATGTATTCATTTTTTTATTTAAAAAACCAGTCTGAACGCTTCATGCATCAACGTTGAGAGCAGCATTCAGTCTGGTTTGACCATGCAGATTCAAACACTAGAATAATGATTATGCTTTGTTTTAGTTGTAGCCTACAGACAAGAGTCCTTCCCTATAGCGTGTGCAATGCTTGATCAACCTGGACTTCCACCCATACAGACGGTCCGTACATTCTTCCCCGAGACATGGATATGGGGTCTTGTGGAAGTTGGGTAAGACCACGGCACAGTGAGGCCTTGGGTGAAAGCCCTCTTAGGTCTAGACTAATATGTATACATAAAGTATTGGTGAAGATTAGGAACCTGCACCTCTTTAAGCAGCATTACAGAGAAGGGGAGAGTGTTGAAAGTTGAGCCATTACTCCGTCAAGCAAAATACAGGATGTTGTGTATCCATGGAAATAATCATAATCCATGTAAACATCACAATTTACCCCCGGTATGGGGTAAGTATGTCTCCGGTATGGGGTAAGTATGTCTCCGGTATGGGGTAAGTATGTCTCCGGTATGGGGTAAGTATGTCTCCGGTATGGGGTAAGTTGAGCCGTGTGACAGGGTAAGTTGAGTCGCCTAGAAATATCTGTATTGAATAAAATATTACCCCTACCTTTCTAAAATATTACCCCTACCTTTCTAAAATATTACCCCTACCTTTCTAAAATATTACCCCTACCTTTCTAAAATATTACCCCTACCTTTCTAAAATATTACTCCTACCTTTCTAAAACCATGTCTATCTTTATGTCACAAACACAATTCAACACAATCACAAACACTTCTTTGTTAAGCATATTTCAACACACGCTTAACACCTAAAAAACACTTTTAACAGCCAGGTTACCTCATACCATTGGGTAATCTAGTGGGTAAGAGCGTTGACCCAGTAACTTAAAGGTTATTGGTTTGAATCCCAGAGCCGATTAGGTGAAAAATCGGTTGATGTGCCATTCAGCAAGGCACTTAAAGGCATACATTGGGATTTTGGCATCGAGGCCCTAAATATGTCTAATTATATCTTCTTAAATATGTGGTCAAATGATACATTTTGTCTTTGTTTTCTTAGAAACAACGGAGGCTCAACTTACCTTTGGCAAAATGTTTCTCAATGGAACAATTAGTGGCTTTCTGTTTGAACTCTGACCTTTGTATTACAGGGAGTCTGGATCAGCAGATGTTCCCCTCACTGTCCCAGACACCATCACCACCTGGGAGACAGAGGCATTCTGCCTGGCCCCTGGCGGCTTTGGTCTGGCTCCTCCAGTGGAGATCACTGTCTTCCAGCCCTTCTTCCTGGAACTCACCCTGCCCTACTCCATCATCCGTGGAGAGCACTTTGAGCTGAAGGCCACTGTGTTCAACTACATGTCCAAGTGCATCATGGTACGGCACTGCAACATGATCGTTGCTTGAGTTGTTTCATGACCTTCTCAAATTGTATAAAATATTGTGTTTTGTTGCAGTTTGTCTAGTCAGGGTTTATTTTTTATACATTTTTTAATACATAATACATTTTTTTTCCCCATGTTTTGTTAAAACATTTCTTATTTGCCAGGTTTCTGTGACTCCGGCTCCCTCCTTAGACTACAATCTCACACCCTTGAATGAAGTCCAGTACTCATCATGCTTGTGTGCCAATGGACGAAAGACTTTCAGTTGGACAATGGCACCCTCTGTCCTGGGTAAATCACCAGTCTCCTTTCAACCGTTCAAACAGCAGAATAGATGCCAACCTGAGTTGTCTAGTCTCAGTCACCACATTGGATGTTGTGTAACCTGTGCCGTACTCTGTCTGTCAATGTGTGTGTAGGGGTTTTGAACGTGTCCGTTAGTGCAGAGGCTGTCCAGTCCCACGCTGTGTGTGACAATGAGATTGTGAACGTACCAGAGAGAGGACGCATCGACACAGTCACACAGAGTCTGCTGGTGAAGGTATGTAGTCTACTGTTGTGGTGGAACTAACCGTTAGGTTGCACAGATATCATCTTGTGTAACTGCCTCTGACTGAAAAGAATCTCCTCTCCTCACTACTCCCTGCTTATCTCCTCCAATTCTCTCCTTTCCTTTCTCTCTCTCTCTTCTCCTTCTCTGTGCTCTCTCTCTCTCTCTCTCTCTCCTCTCAGGCTGAGGGAACAGAGAAGACTGACACTTACAACTGGTTGCTGTGTCCAACTGGTCGGTAATACATGAACGTTGAATGTTCACCTTGATTGAACTGATAATTTCCATTCATCTTATCATCTGTGTTTCCTCAGGAGAAGCTCTGACAGAGGAGGTGGAACTGCAACTCCCCAAGAATGTGGTGGATGGATCTGATCGAATTTCTCTCTCAGTCCTGGGTAAAATAAACCATTGTATTGTTTAGAGAAGCGTAGTGAGTTTAGAGAGGCAACCCTTCTCCAGTGATAATGCTGCTGTTTGCTAAAGAGAACCGTCTTACAGAAGTAACATGTTTCTCTGTAGGGGACATCCTGGGTCGGGCCCTCAAGAACCTGGATGGACTATTGCAGATGCCGTACGGGTGTGGAGAGCAGAATATGGCCCTCCTCGCCCCAAATATCTACATCCTGGAGTACCTGAGGAACACAGAGCAGCTCACTCCAGCCATCCGAGAAAAGGCCACCAATTTCCTCACTAGTGGTAAGAGAGTCCCTCAAAATATGGGTTGTATTGATTAGGCACCAAACGGAAGAAAACTGACTGAAACAGGGCTGGATTTGTCCAATAAGAGTCCTGTTTTTTGTTTTACATTGAAGAACATTTTCAAACGTTTCACCACAGTATACCCTAATGAATACCACCCTGCTATCATGTAAATGATAGAGCTACAGCATAGATGACATCACAGTGTCTTATTGACAGAGCATCACTGACCCAACACACGTAGGGACTTCCAGATGGTTTCCCACTGAAATCATTTGATTATAGAATATTGATGTTCATTGAAAATGGCACCCTATTCCCTACATAGTGAACATTTTTTCCTGGCAAAAGTAGTGGGGAACACACTCAGTGACTATAAAAAACACTTGGTTACTGTTGTTCACTCTAAAAACTCACGACAGGTTACCAAAGGCAGCTGAACTACAAGCATGTTGATGGTGCATACAGCACATTTGGACAAGGCTCAGGGAACACTTGGTGAGTATTGTGTTTTTAACCTACTGGTAAACACATTGTAACTGTGCCTGTTTCAATTAAGTATTGACCAACCAAATGGCATTGTCTCTGACGGGGAGACCGTGGATGTGACATTAGCTCTCATTGCCTGTAGTGTCAAGCTCTAAGTCATGTTTATGACAGCGTTATGTCGGTATTAAATCAAGTTCTCTTTTCTCAGGCTGACCACTTTTGTCTTGAGATCCTTTGGCAAAGCACAGTCTTTTATTTATATTGACCCGGCATTAATTAAAGGATCCCAGACTTGGTTGGAAGGTAAACGAGGTGAACACGGGTGTTTCAGAAGATTGGGGAAACTCTTTAACAAGAGAATGAAGGTATATATTTATTATGAACTGATAAAATATGTAAGAGGATGTAGTTGTACGTCTCATCAGACCAGCCATAAAGTTGTGAATGATGATTTCAATTGTATCAGGCTACAGTTTATACACGTTTAAATGTTTAGACATATTGTTTTGTAGGGTGGGGTGACAGATGAAGTCACACTGACGGCCTACATCACTGCTTCAATGTTGGAACTCAACATGTCAGTGTCAGTAAGTAGCATCTCCACATAACCATTGTTTCTCACAACAATAACGTCCATTACAGGCAACTGATTTAGCCTCCTGTATGGTCTGTTGTACATCTTACATCCACTGTCATTTAGAGATTCTAAAATGTAGTGAGTTCTGTATTGAAAGAAGCCTATGGAATAACAATAAGAATAGCTGTTACCATAAGCAGTCCTGAATGGTATTGTGCTGTTAACAAAAAAGTACAGGCATAGTTCTAATACTGTAAACTGAAAAACTAAAAATGCTCCAGCATGAATGTGTCTAGCCTGGTCCCAGATCTGTTTGTGTAGTCCTGCCAGTCTCTTAATGTGTTGATCTGTTATTTTGTGCTCCAGGATCCTGTTGTGAATGGCAGCTTGTCTTGTCTGAGGAACTCCACCAGTGATTTGTCCAACACCTACACCACTGCTCTGCTGGCCTACACCTTTACTCTAGCAGGGGACATGGAGACCCGGGCCCAGCTTCTGCAGCACCTGGACACCATCGCTTTACAAGAGGGTGAGACATATCCTGGTCCAACATCGGTTTGTGCTGTCTTCACTTAATTGAGCTTACCTGGGCAATGGAGCCAATGGAGTAATCCCAAATGTGCAAGCCCTCCTTCCATCTGGAACTCCAGATGGGCTCAATCAAACACCCAAAGTATTTTAAAGAACACCAATACGATTTGAACTCAGTTTTTGGCATAAAATATACAATTCATTGGGTAGGTCAGAGAAGGACTTTGTATCTTGTATAATGATGAATGAGATAGTCCCTATTGTGTGTGTGTGTGTGTTCCTCGTCCCTCAGGGGGACTCCTGCACTGGACTCAGACCTCCTCAGAGACCTCAGCCTCCCTGGCAGTGGAGATCAGCTCCTATGTTCTGCTGGCTTCCCTCAGTGCCTCCCCTCTGTCTAGCACTGACCTTGGGTACGCCTCCCGCATCGTCAGGTGGCTGGTGAGGCAGCAGAACGCTTACGGAGGCTTCTCCACCACACAGGTATACTTCCTAAACACCTCTGTTCCAAAATGGCACCCTGTGCTATGCGCTAGTAGTCGTGAGGCATTATTAGCTTGACTTTTACCAGACCACAGGCATGTGTGTAGTTCTTTTCATGTCAAGCCTGGCAAGGATAACTTCCACTGAAACTGGGAAATAGTCACTCTAGCAACTGAGCAATGTAAAAATCGACCCTTTATTTTCTTTAATTTTGAACATATTTGTCTGTGGTCTGTTGGTGTGTGTTTAGGACACAGTGGTGGCCCTCCAGGCCCTGGCTCTCTACTCCACCACGGTGTACAGTAGAGAGGGCTCCAGCACAGTGACAGTACAGTCTCCCAGTGGGGCACGGCACCTCTTCGACGTGAACCAAAACAACAAGCTTCTCTACCAGGAGAGGGCGCTGCAGGGCACAGAAGGGAAATACAGTGTGGAAGTGAAGGGCAGTGCTTGTGCTTCAGTGCAGGTCAGTGAAGACACTCCTCCCAATCCTATTGTGCAAGATATGGTTTATATGTTACTGTGAAGTTCAAACATTTTTAAGAAGCTTTGTCTGGCTTGATATTTAGTTTACCTATCTTTTAAAATGTATATTTTTGGACAGGATGGTTTCCCTGACTACTTCTTCCCTCTTCCCCAGGTGGCTCTCCACTACAACATCCCTACTCCTACTGACAGCACAACGCTTAGTATCCAGGTGAAGACAGAGGTCGACTGCGACAGCAACTCTTTGAGACCCAGAGTCACGCTGAAACTCCAGTCACAGTAAGAATTAATTAAACATTTGCATGCACAGAAGCATTGTCTTACAGAATGTATCTGACCCAATTTAATCTGCGTTATAGTGACCTGCGTAATTAATTTTTTTCTTCTTTTGGCTCTATACTCCAAAAGTGCGGATCTGAAATCAAACAATGACTGTGAGGTTAAAGTGTGGTATTTACATCCATATTGGGTGAACCATTTAGAAATTACAGTGCCAAAAGTATTGGGACAAATTCCCTTATGTGTTTTAAAGTAGTGTACTTGGTCCCAATACTAGGAAAGTCAGTTAAGAACAAATTCTTATTTACAATGATGGCCTCTATTACATTTGTTGGATGAATTTTCAGATTATTTTGTGAACAATAGAAATTAATGGTAAATAATGTATTGTGTCATTTTGGAGTCACTTACTTTTTTCACTTTTTTGTAAATAAGAATATAATATGTTTCTAAACACTTCTATAATAATGTGGATGCTACCATAGTTACGGATAATTCTGAATGAATTGTGAATAATTATGAGTGAGAAAGTTAGAGACACACAAAGATCATGCTCCCAAAACATGCTAACCTCTTACCATTACAATAACAGGGAAGGTTAGCATTTTTGGGAGGTGTGATATTTTTGCATCTGTAACTTTCTCAGTCATCATTATTTACGATTCATTCAGGATTATCTGTAATCATGGTAGTTTCCACAAAATAGATCATACTTATGTAAATATGGTATTTTTTATTTTTATTAATAAAACAGTTTGCGCTTTGTCATTATGGGGTATTGTGTCATTATGGGGTATTGTGTCATTATGGGGTATAGTGTCATTATGGGGTATAGTGTCATTATGGGGTATTGGGTCATTATGGGGTATTGGGTCATTATGGGGTATTGGGTCATTATGGGGTATTGTGTCATTATGGGGTATTGTGTCATTATGGGGTATTGTGTCATTATGGGGTATAGTGTCATTATGGGGTATTGGGTCATTATGGGGTATTGGGTCATTATGGGGTATTGTGTCATTATGGGGTATTGTGTCATTATGGAGTATTGTGTCATTATGGGGTATTGTGTCATTATGGGGTATAGTGTCATTATGGGGTATTGTGTCATTATGGGGTATTGTGTCATTATGGGGTATTGTGTCATTATGGGGTATTGTGTCATTATGGGGTATTGTGTCATTATGGGGTATAGTGTCATTATGGGGTATAGTGTCATTATGGGGTATTGTGTCATTATGGGGTATTGGGTCATTATGGGGTATTGGGTCATTATGTAGTGTTGTGTCATTATGGGGTATTGTGTCATTATGGGGTATTGTGTCATTATGGGGTATAGTGTCATTATGGGGTATTGTGTCATTATGGGGTATTGTGTCATTATGAGGTATTGTGTCATTATGGGGTATTGGGTCATTATGGGGTATTGGGTCATTATGGGGTATTGTGTCATTATGGGGTATTGTGTCATTATGTAGTGTTGTGTCATTATGGGGTATTGTGTCATTATGGGGTATAGTGTCATTATGGGGTATTGTGTCATTATGGGGTATTGTGTCATTATGGGGTATTGTGTCATTATGGGGTATTGTGTCATTATGGGGTATTGGGTCATTATGGGGTATTGTGTCATTATGGGGTATTGGGTCATTATGGGGTATTGTGTCATTATGGGGTATTGGGTCATTATGGGGTATTGGGTCATTATGGGGTATTGGGTCATTATGGGGTATTGTGTCATTATGGGGTATTGTGTCATTATGGGGTATTGGGTCATTATGGGGTATTGGGTCATTATGGGGTATTGGGTCATTATGGGGTATTGGGTCATTATGGGGTATTGTGTGTAGATTGAGGATTTTTTTTATTTAATCCATTTTAGAATAAGGTTTCAATGTAACAAAATGTGGAAACATTCAAGGGGTCTGAATACTTTCCGAATGCACATGTCATTCATTTGATTATTACAAGCAAAATCAAAGTTTGATATCACAGGCACCTATTTGCTTTCTAGATATCATGGAAAGGAGCTGACCACCAATATGATTATAGTGGATTTGAAAATGCTGTCTGGGTTTGCCCCGGACCCAGAGTCTTTGAGGAGGGTGAGTTTTTGTTATAACTACGTTTATGTGGTGTTACCTTTGACCTTTTTCAATGTATAGTAGATCTTAACTTTTTCACCTGTGAACCTTTTTGAAAATGAATGTTGTTGTCAGTTCAATATGAATAACATGTATGGCTTGTCTTCACAGCTGAGGAGTTCACTTCAAGTGGATCGTGTGGATACTAAAGATGACCATGTGTTAATATACTTGACAGAGGTGAGATCAAAACCAAATCATCCATTCTATCAACTTTGCAGAACTCTTAGGGCAACATATGCCCATTATTTTTGTCAAAATTGCTTGGGAATCAATGATCGACAGTAATATTTAAACCTTGTCTCTGATTTTCACATTTTAGACCACTCAGAAATACTCTTTGTAACATTCATATACTTCAATGATGAGTCATTGATAAGTATTGAACAGCTAGCTTTGAACTATCGTAAAACCTTAATAAGAACAACCATTCATATTAGACACCTAGTGGTCAAATGTTACAATTACATTTACTACATATCATTACACTCTTAACACGTCTTGGTAAGAAATTCTGGTTTTGGACATAAACAGGGGTGGGGAAAGAACCCAATTGTCATACTTGAGTAAATGTAAAGATACCTTAATAGAAAATGACTTAAAAGTTAAAGTCACCCAGTAAAAACAAAGCATGTGTGTTTAGTGAGTCCGACAGATCAGAGGCAGTAGATGACCAGGGATGTTCGCTTTATAAGTGCGTGAATTGGACCATTTTCCTGTCCTGCTATTCATTCAAAATG
Organism: Thymallus thymallus; assembly: GCA_023634145.1. Taxonomy (NCBI): domain Eukaryota; kingdom Metazoa; phylum Chordata; class Actinopteri; order Salmoniformes; family Salmonidae; genus Thymallus; species Thymallus thymallus. The sequence goes on along the minus strand of CM042378.1, from coordinate 1,520,984 downwards.
TAACGAGTACTTTTGGCTGTCAGAGAAAATGTATGGAGTAAAAAGTACATTATTGTCTTTAGTAATGTAGTGTAGTAAAGTAAAAGTTGTATAAAGGACTTAAGGAGTACTTAAAAGTATTCTTACTTAACCCTGGGCATAAACATTTGTTTAATTGTCTCTCTAAAAAAACAGAATTTTATCCCAGGGTTAAGTTCTCAGAAGACTGAGGGGGGTTTACCTGACAAACTCTCCAGTCCCTGCCAATGACAAGCCCGTAACATGATGCTGCCACCACAATACTGGAAAATACAGAGGGTTTCACTCTGTTGTGTTGTTTTGGATTTGACCCAAACCTGTAGTTTTTAATTTAGGCCACAACGTTAATGTCTTTGCCGTGTTGTCTTGCAGTATTGCTTAACAGCCTTGTTTCAAACAGAATGGATGATTTAGACTGGATTTATTAACACAGACTTCCTTCTTTTCACTTTGTCATACAGGCCAGTAATGTGGCGTGAATGCAATTATTGTGTTGGCAGCATCATGTTATGGGTATGCTTGTCACTGGCAGGGAGTTTGTTAGGATGAAAATAAATATGAAATGAGCTTAGCCCAGCTAAAATCGTTAGAGGAAAACCCCCCTCAGTTTTCTGAAACCTTACCCTGCGATAGTTTTATTTTTCTGTGGGACAATTACATAATTTGTAATGCCAAAGACACAACAGAATGGCTTTCCAATAGGTGTTAAGTGTTCCTGAATGGTCCAGTCTCCGTCCTGATTTAAATCTACTTCTAAAAACAGAGACAAGGTTGAAATATTGCTGTCCATCAATGATTCCCAATCAAATTTACTGAGCTTGAAGCATTTTGACAAAAACAATGGAAAAGTATTCAGACCCCTTGACTTTTTCCACGTTACATTACAGCCTTATTATAAAATGTATTAAATAAAAACAAATCCTCAGCAATCTACACAAAATACCCCATAATGACGAAGCGAAAACACGTTTGGACAATTTGCTAATTTATTAAAATTAAAACAGAAATACCTCATTTGCATAAATATTCAGACCCTTCGCTATGAGACTCGAAATTGAGCTCAGGTGCATCCTGTTTCCATTGATCATCCTTGAGATTTTTCTACAACTTGATTGGACTCCTCCTGTGGTAAATTAAATTAATTGGACATCATTTGGAAAGGGACACACCTGTCTATATAAGGTCCCACAGTTGACAGTGCATGTCAGAGCAAAAACCAAGTCATGAGGTCGAAGGAATTGTCTGTAGAGCTCAGAGACAGGACTGTGTCGAGCCACAGATCTGGGGAAGGGCACCTAATAACCTAATAATTCCTGCAGCATTGAAGTTTGGAACCACCAAGACTCTTCCTAGAGCTGGCTGCCCGGCCAAACTGAGCAATCAGTGGAGAAGGGCCTTGTTCAGGGAGACCAAGCACCTGATCATCACTCTTACCATGAGAAACAAGATTCTCTGGTCTGATGACTCTTTGGCCTGAATGCCAAGCGCCACGTCTGGAAGAAACATGGCACCATCTCTACGTTGAAGCATGGTGGTGGCAGCATCATGCTGTGGGGATGTTTTTCAGCAGTAGGGACTGGGAGACTGGTCAGGATCGAGGGAAAGATGAACGGAGCAAAGTGTAGAGAGATCCTTGATGAAAACCTGCTCCAGAGCACTCAGGACCTAAGACTGGGGCGAAGGTTCACCTTCCAACAGAACAACGACCGTAAGCACACAGCCAAGACAACGCAGGAGTGGCTTCGAGACAAGTCTCTGAATGTCCTTGAGTGAACCCGATCTAACATCTCTGGAGAGACCTGAAAATAGCTGTGCAGCAACGCTCCCCATTCAACCTAAGAGCATGAGAGGATCTGCAGAGGAGAATGGGAGAAACTCCCCAAAATATAGGTGCCAAACTTGTGGCTTTTTCTTTGCAACTCTGCCTAGAAGGCCAGCATCCCGGCGTCGCCTCTTCACTGTTGACGTTGAGACTGGTTTTTTTATTGGGTACTATTTAATGAAGCTGCCAGTTGAGGACTTGTGAGGCGTCTGTTTCTCAAACTAGACAGTTGCTCAGTTGTGCACTGGGGCCTCCCACTCCTCTTTCTATTCTGGTTAGAGCCAGTTTGCCCTGTTCTGTGAAGGGAGTAGTACACAGCGTTGTATGAGATCTTCAGTTTCTTGGCAATTTCTCGCATGGAATAGTCTTCATTTCTCAGAACAAGAATAGACTGACGATTACAGGCTCAATCTCACCCACAAATGCTGATGCTCCAGATACTCAACTAGTCTAAAGAAGGCCAGTTTTATTGCTTCTTTGATCAGCACAACAGTTTTCAGCTGTGCTAACAGCTTTGTTGCAAGCTTTGTCTCACCTGGACTACTGCCCAGTTGTATGATCAGGTGCCACAAAGAGGAACTTGGGAAAATTACAACTGGCCCAGAACAGGGCAGCATGGCTGGCCCTTAAATGTACACGTAGAGCTAACATTAATAATATGCATGTCAATCTCTCCTGATATTTACTTCACCCCTACTTGTTTTTGTAAGAAGTATTGACATGTTGAAAGCACCGAGGTGTCTGTTTAAACGACTGGCACACAGCTCGTACACCCATGCATACCCCACAAGACATGCCACCAGAGGTCTCTTCACAGTCCCCAAGTTCTGAACAGACTATGGGAGGTGTACAGTACTACATAGAGCCATGACTACATGGAACTCTATTCCACATCAAGTAACTCATGCAAGCAGTAGAATCAGATTTTAAAAAACAGATAAAAATACACCTTATGGAACAGCGAGGACTGTGAAGAGTCACACACACAGGTACAAACACACATACAAAAACACATACACCCGAATGGCACACACTTAATGTATTGTTAAATCTGTTAAAAATGTAATTTAATGTTTAAAAATATTATTATAATGTATTTTACTGCCTTACTTTTTGCTGGACCCCAGGAAGAGTAGCAACAGCTGCAATCTATACTCCTCTGTAAAATGGTCATCTCTGTATACCCGTCGCATGACCCATTGGTTGATGCTTATTTATAAAACCCTCTTAGGCCTCACTCCCCCCCGAGATATCTACTGCAGCCCTCATCCTCCACAACACCCGTTCTGCCAGTCACATTCTGTTAAAGGTCCCCAAAGCACACACATTCCAGGGTCGCTCGTCTTTTCAGTTCGCTGCAGCTAGCGACTGGAACGAGCTGCAACAAACACTCAAACTGGACAGTTTTATCTCAATCTCTTCATTCAAAGACTCAATCATGGACACTCTTACTGACAGTTCTGGCTGCTTCGCGTGATGTATTGTCATCTCTACCTTCTTGCCCTTTGTGCTGTTGTCTGTGACCAATAATGTTTGTACCATGTTTTGTGCTGCTACCATGTTGTGTTGCTACCATGTTGTTGTCGTCATGTTGTGTTGCTACCATGCTGTGTTGTCGTGTTGCTACCATGTTGTTGTCGTCATGTTGTGTTGCTACCATGCTGTGTTGTTATGTTGTGTTGCTGCCATGCTGTGTTGTCATGTGTTGCTGCCATGCTGTGTTGTCATGTGTTGCTGCCATGCTGTGTTGTCATGTGTTGCTGCCATGCTGTGTTGTCATGTGTTGCTGCCTTGCTGTGTTGCTGCCTTGCTATGTTGTTGTCTTAGGTCTCTCTATATGTAGTGTTGTTTTGTCTTTGTCATGATGTGTGTGTTTGGTCCTATATTTATATTTTATTTAAATGTATTTTTATGTATAGATACAGTAAGTATCAGTACAGTATTGAGTCAGTACAGAGTACAGAGTCAATGTGCAGGGGCTCCAGTTAGTCGGGCTAATTGAGGTAATATGTACATGTAGGTATAGTTAAAGTGACTATGCATAGATGGTAAACAGAGAGTAGCAGCAGTGTAAAAGGTGGGGGGGGACAATGTAAATAGTCCAGGTAGCCATTTAATCAGCTGTTCAGGAGTCATGGCTTGGAGGTAAAAGCTGTTAAGGAGCCTTTTGGACCTAGACTTGGCGCTCCGGTACCGCTTGCCGTGCGGTAGCAGAGAGAACAGTCCATGACTGGGGTGGCTGGAGCTGGTGTAGTACGAATCAATCTTAGTCCTGTATTGGCACTTTGTCTGAGGGCGTAGCAGGATTTCTTATAAGCGTCCGGGTTAGAGTCCCGCTCCTTGAAGGCGGCAGCTCTAGCCTTTAGCTCAGTGTGGATGTTACCTGTAATCCATGGTTTTTGGTTGGGGTATGTACAGTGGGGAGAACAAGTATTTGATACACTGCCGATTTTGCAAGTTTTCCCACTTACAAAGCATGTAGAAGTCTGTAATTTTTATCATAGGTACTCTTCAACTGTTAGTGACGGAATCTAAAACAAGAATCCAGAAAATCACATTGTATGATTTTTAAGTAATTAATTTGCATTTTATTGCATGATATAAGTATTTGATACATCAGAAAAGCAGAACTTAATATTTGGTACAGAAACCTTTGTTTGCAATTACAGAGATCATACGTTTCCTGTAGTTCTTGACCAGATTTGCACACACTGCAGCAGGGATTTTGGCCCACTCCTCCATACAGACCTTCTCCAGATCCTTCAGGTTTCGGGGCTGTCACTGGGCAATACAGACTTTCAGCTCCCTCCAAAGATTTTCTATTGGGTTCAGGTCTGGAGACTGGCTAGGCCACTCCAGGACCTTGAGATGCTTCTTACGGAGCCACTCCTTAGTTGCCCTGGCTGTGTGTTTCGGGTCGTTGTCATGCTGGACGACCCAGCCACGACCCATCTTCAATGCTCTTACTGAGGGAAGGAGGTTGTTGGCCAAGATCTCGAGATACATGGCCCCATCCATCCTCCCCTCAATACGGTGCAGTCGTCCTACATGCTTTGTAAGTGGGAAAACCTGCAAAATCGGCAGTGTATCAAATACTTGTTCTCCCCACTGTAGGATATGTACGTACAGTCACAATGGGGACAACGTCATTGATGCACTTATTGATGAAGCCAGTGACTGAAGTGATACACTCCTCAATGGCATCAGAAGAATCCCAGAACATATTCCAGTCTGTGCTAATGAAACAGTCCTGTAGCTTAGCATCTGCATCATCTGACCATTGAGCGAGTTACTGGCACTTCCTGCTTTAGTTTTTGCTTGTAAACAGGAATCAGGAGGATAGAATTATGGTCAGATTTGCTAAATGGAGGGCGAGGGAGAGCTTTGTATGCATCTCTGTGTGTGGAGTAAAGGTAGTTTTGAAATGATTTCCCTCTGGTTGCACATTTAACATGCTGATAATAATTTGGTAAGACTGATTTAAGTTTCCCTGCATTAAAGTCCCCGGCCACTAGGAGTGCCGCCTCTGGAAGGGCGTTTTCCTGTTTGCTTATTGCCTTATACAGCTGACTGAGTTCCGTCTGTGGTGGTAAATAAACAGCTATTTAGCATTTAAATAATTGTGACGTTTTTATTTTTTTTATCTCCCAACAGTTACCATCACAACTTCCTTTCAACCACACCCTGGACATCATACAGGAGGTCCCAGTACAGAGTCTAAAGCCAGCGCTGGTCAAGATCTACGACTATTACCAGCCAAGTATGTTTATATCTAACCCTTCCCAAAACACACTTTTCCCTATTTTTAGTAGCATTTGGTTAACTTGTGTTAATTTACTGAGACTTACGTGTCTTATGGTTTTATTCAGGTGACCAGGCAGAGACAGAATATTTCTTCCCTTGCAAGTAGGGGTTACAAACTGGTAAGTAGGGGTTACAAACGGGTAAGTAGGCGTTACAAACTGGTGAGCTACTTTAAATCTTGAAGTATTAGATTTACTATTCCTGTATACTCTATACATGTACTATACATTATTGTTTAACTGAGTCAATATACCTACATTCTGGTCAGTTTGTTAAAGTATTCATTCCTTACATCTATCTATCCATTGTATTTCCTCCCCTACAGATGTAAGAAGAAGACATTCACACACCTGCAACCCTTGAGACATTGTTCAAGTTCTAAAGGAAAATATGTAACTGGAATTAAAGTTGTCCATTATAATCCTATTCTTGAGCATTTCTTCCAGATAGTTGTCACACTCTGTCAAGCAATAAGTTCCAAGGTGTAGGCTCCGCAGACGAGGTGAATACTGGAAGGATTTATATAAGACAATGGGTCTCATTCTAGCCGTGGGGGTACCTGGCCTTTACACAGAGGGTACCTGGCCTTTACACAGAGGGTACTTGGGAAGACAGTAAAACAAAACGTTTTAGAACCACTGTAGTAGTTAGTAACAGAAAATCTACACACAAGAATGATTTACGAACTAAATGTCAAAGGTCACATACACGTGTAAAGTAGGCCAGGTGGTTTAGACACTGGAGGGATTTTGTGGGACTATTCTTATGATGCATGTACATACGTACGTATATGTTGTGTATTTATATGTACACGTATACAGTGGAGCTATAGGAGTAGGTGGATATATGTGTTAAAATATGAAAGTATGTGTGTGTGTGGTCATATGTACACATTGAGTGTGTGAGGTTTTCTAAGAGTAGCTGGGTCTGGGTGGGATAGGTCAGGGCTATGTGAGTAAAGAAAACAGACTTGGGCCTTGTAGGGATAGCTGAGGGCTTCCAGCCCTCTTCTACGGTGTAAGTCAGGCCCCCTCTCTCCCTACGTAGAGCCGTGTTTGGGAGGGGGAGAGTAAGCGTTTGTTGCGTTACAGCCTTATTCTAAAATTTATTAAAACATTTTTTCCCCCCTCAATCTACACACAATACCCAAAAATGACCAAGCAAAAACTGTTTTTTTAGAAATTGTTGAATTATTATATATTTTTTATAATGAAATATTACATTTACATAAGTAGTCAGACACTTTACTCAGTACTTTGTTGAAGCACCTTTGGCAGCGATTACAGCCTTGTAGCTTCGTACCCAAGAAGACTCAAGGTTGGCACACCTGTATTTGGGGAGTTTCTTACATTCTTCTCTGCAGATCCTCAAGTTCTGTCAGGTTGGATGGGGAGCGTCGCTGCACAGCTATTTTCAGGTTTCTCCAGAGATGTTCTATCGGGTTCAAGTCCGGGCTCTGGCTGGGCCACTCAAGGACATTCACAGACCTGTCCTGAAGCCACTCCTGCGTTGTCTTGGCTGTGTGCTTAGGGTCGTTGTCCTGTTGGAAGGTGAACCTTCACCCCAGTCTGAGGTCCTGAACGTTTTGGAGCAGGTTGTCATCAAGGAGCTCGCTGTACTTTGCTCCGTTCATCTTTCGCTCGATCCTGACTAGTCTCCCAGTCCGTGCCGGGCTGTCATGTGTCTTACTGTTTAGATTGAGTAAAACATTTTAGAATAAGGCTGTAACATAACAAAATGTGGAAAAAGTCAAGGGGTCTGAATACTTTCCGAAGGCACTGTATTTGTAACTAGAAAGTTGGAGAGATTTGATGTTGGTACCTGACTTCACTGTCCAAACAAAGTTACTACTAACTTTAATCTTGTAGGCATGGTCGGATGCATTTTGTTCATTTAGGAATGCGGACATATCCTCATGATGAATGTACGTACAAGTGTACAGTGGTAAGATTAGTCCAAAACACTCTCAAACCACCTGTAAAAATTACTCTTGGTTTTGTCCAAACTAATAAAAAGTAGGCGGAGCAGTATGGGATCAATATCATGCCAAATGTATTCACTAATTTAAATCACTTTCCACAAACAAACACCATTTGATTTGTATTTGTAAATCCATATATTGCATTAGAATTTTTTTTATAACTTCAGATATGCAGGGCCTTAAGTAAAATTACTGCCATAAAGATTTGCATATATGTGCAAAAGGTTCTCACCGTAGAAAGCGATTGGTATTCATAGAAATAAGTTCACACATAGAAAGCGTTTTGTAGTCGTGTGAGAACTACTTGTTGTCAAATCCCTGCCAAAAGTCAGGTGACCTAAGCTCTTCCAAATATGGAGTTATAGAAAGCTCTCCTTCGGCCATGTTGATGCCTGGCTTTCAAGGCTGCAGAAATTATAGTATGGTAACCATATGTGGAACCATAGTATGTCTAACGTATATAATCAAAACCCTAGCCCTAGATTCCTCAATATTTGCAACACTGTGGCAGTGTAAACCCGTTCATCACCCAAATAGTTGAATTAGCTGGCCAGTGTGAAAGCACCACTAAATGTGAAAGATATCATACATTGTAAGTGATTATAATCCCTCCGCTGTCTCATGTTGCCCAGACGATTAACATTAAGGAGACATAAGTATTCCTGAGGTCTTTAACTGTTTCCCCAGGAGAGGGAGGGATGCCTACATTTGCGCTCAGGCCAGTTAGCCTATACTTCTCCAAACAAAAAGACAATTACTTTAATAAACCCAAACTTGTTTCTCACAAGTGTAGTATAGGTTGTGCACTCTGGCAATGAGAACAGGAAGACTAGAATAATAATAAAGAATGCATTTAACAGAAAGTACCGTAACCAAATGAACAAACATTGAAGATCAGAAATTATAGTGAATTAACAGTAAAAGTTCTACTGTATGTAATGAATTGATTGATAGACACTAACAATCAAATGCAAACAATTCACACAATGAAGTGATGAAACAATGAATGTTCACATATTGGCGGGACAGAGAAGTGCATTGGTCAATCCGACGTCTGCATTGGCCATGCAGCATTTATGGTGAAATGGCCTCAGCAGAATTCAGGGCATTCATACTGCTTGCACTTTGCGGAGCAGTGCACAGCTGTTGTCAAGGAAGTGAGTTTGTGTTCATACAGAATGAACTATACAGATGAAGTCAGAAGTTTACATACACTTAGGTTTAAGTCATTAAAACTCATTTTTCAACCACTCCTCAGATTTCATGTTAACAAACTATAGTTTTGACAAGTCGGTTAGGACATCTACTTTGTGCATGACACAAGTAATTCTTCCAACAATTGTTTACAGACAGGTTATTTCACTTATAATTCACTATATCACAATTCAAGTGGGTCAGAATGTAACATACACTAAGTTGACTGTGCCTTTAAACAGCTTGGAAAATTCCAGAAAATTATGTCCTGACTTTAGAAGCTTCTGATAGGCTAATTGACATCATTTGAGTCAATTGGAGGTGTACCTGTGGATGTATTTCAAGGCCTACCTTCAAACTCAGTGACTCTTTGCTCGACATCATGGAAAAATCAAAAGAAATCAGCCAAGACCTCAGATAAATGTGTAGACCTCCACAAGTCTGGTTCATCCTGGTACGCAAGTATAAACACCATGGGACCACGCAGCTGTCATACCGCTCAGGAAGGAGACTCGTTCTGTCTCCTAGAGATGAATGTACTTTGGTGCGAAAAGTGCAAATCAATCCCAGAACAGCAGCAAAGGACCTTGTGAAGATGCTGGAGGAAACGGGTACAAAAGTATCTATATCCACAGTAAAACGAGTCCTATATCGATGTAACCTGAAAGTCAGCTCAGCAAGGAAGAAGCCACTGCTCCAAAACCGCCATAAAAAAGCCAGACTACGGTTTGTAACTGCACATGAGGACAAAGATCGTACTTTTTGGAGAAATGTCCTCTGGTCTGATGAAACAAAAATAGAACTGTTTGGCCATAATGACCATTGTTATGTTTGGAGGAAAAAGGGGGAGGCTTGTATCCCGAAGAACACCATCCCAACCGTGAAGCACGGGGGTGGCAGCATCATGTTGTGGGGGTGCTTTGCTGCAGGAGGGTCTGGTGCACTTCACAAAATAGATGGCATCATGAGGAAGGAAAATAATGTGGATATATTGAAGCATCATCTCAAGACATCAGTCAGGAAGTTAAAGTTTGGTCACAAATGGGTCTTCCAAATGGACAATGACCCCAAGCATACTTCCAAAGTCGTGGCAAAATGGCTTAAGGAGAACAAAGTCAAGGTATTGGAGTGGCCATCACAAAGCCCTGACCTCAATCCTATAGAAAATGTGTGGGCAGAACTGAAAAAGCATTTGCGAGCAAGGAGGCCTACAAACCTGACTCAGTTACACCAGTTCTGTCAGGAGGAATGGGCCAAAATTCCCCCAACTTATTGTGGGAAGCTTGTGGAAGGCTACCCGAAACGTTTGACCCAAGTTAAACAATTTAAAGGCAATGCTACCAAATACTAATTGAGTGTATGTAAACTTCTGACCCACTGGGAATGTGATGAAAGAAATAAAAGCTGAAATAAATCATTCTCTCTACTATTATTCTGACATTTCACATTCTTCAAATAAAGTGGTGATCCTAACTGACCTAAGACAGGGAATTTTTACTAGGATTAAATGTCAGGAATTCTATGTACAGTTGAAGTCAGAAGTTTACATACACCTTAGCCAAACACATTTAAACTCAGTTTTTCACAATGTGTCATGGTACATGTTATGGTACACCAGGTATAGGATCTCTCTCCATACCATACAGTCATGGTACATCAGGTATTTTTTATTTCACCTTTATTTAACCAGGTAGGTTAGTTGAGAACAAGTTCTCATTTGCAACTGTGACCTGGTCAAGACAAAGCAAAGCAGTGAGACAAAAACAACACAGAGTTACACAGTAAACAAACAGTCAAAAACACAATAGAGAATCTATATACAGAGTGCAAAATATAGGATCTCTCAAGAGGAAACTCCTCTCTCCATACAGTATATCCCCTAGATCAAACTTCAGCATAAATACTGTACCTCTAGATTGGCATTCAGAGAAGTAGATTGCCGCGGAGGCCACCTGTTACCCTCGGGTGTGTATAAGGACCAAGGCGCAGCGCAGCGATAGTTCGAAATTATTTATTAATTAAACTAAACGTGAACTATACAAAATAACAACGATACAAACGGAAACACACTTACTTCGACACGGACGATAGGACAACGAACCACGCCATGGGAGTGGAACCAACACATACAAGTAGGATCCCTAATTAGAGACAATGCATAGCAGCTGCCTCTAATTAGGGATCCCACACACAACACCACACAGAAATAGAACATGTAGAACTGCCAGACTCTGACCATAGAATTATAGAGAAGCAATAGGCTTCTCTATGGCCAGAGCCTGACACCACCTATGAAAATAATTGTCTAAAGCAATATTAAAATCTCCACCTATTAAGAGTAAGCAGTCAGGACATTTAGATAACCAATATCAAATTAGGCATTTACAGCCTCAAAAAGTAATACAAAATATATATACTTTTACAGTAAACAAAATTGTTTGACTAATTTCAATTACTAGACAACTGTTATGCTCTCCCTGCCTCCTTCTCCGTGTTTGTGGTTCTGTTAGCAGATTGGGGACAGGTGGAGCTGATTGCTTCGTTAAGGTGACAAGTTGCACCTGGGTTTGGGATCAACTAGGAGATGATAGTTCCTGGAGCCCAGTCCCACTTACACACATTGTACCTTCATCCATGCATCTCCATTACAGCCCTCATATCCCTACTTTCACACTTCACAGATTAGTTTTCCTTTGGAGTTTTTTACTTTGTTAGTTGTTTAATAAATATTTGTCATTCCTTGACTGTCAACGTGTGGACTCCCTTAACTGTCAACGTGTGGACTCCCTTGACTGTCAACGTGTGGACTCCCTTGACTGTCAACGTGTGGACTCCCTTGACTGTCAACGTGTGGACTCCCTTGACTGTCAACGTGTGGACTCCCTTGACTGTCAACGTGTGGACTCCCTTGACTGTCAACGTGTGGACTCCCTTGACTGTCAATGTGTGGACTCCCTTGACTGTCAATGTGTGGACTCCCTTGACTGTCAATGTGTGGACTCCCTTAACTGTCAATGTGTGGACTCCCTTAACTGTCAACGTGTGGACTCCCTTAACTGTCAACGTGTGGACTCCCTTGACTATCAACGTGTGGACTCCCTTGACTGTCAACGTGTGGACTCCCTTGACTGTCAACGTGTGGACTCCCTTGCTTGTCACCATCTAAGAGCCAGGTTGTGACAAAGATAATGACTACTTGAGTCATGATTTGAATGCAAAATGAAACCAGCAAACCATTGTTTTTATGTAGCGACACCTGCTGACATTTTGAACAATGTGAAAGCCATATATCGTTAGCCCATTGCTTCCTCTAAGTTAGCATCATTTACAGTAGAATAATTATTTAAAAAAAAAACATTTTTAGATTCTTAACAAGAAACAAGACTTTATGTTTCAGTATGTCGTAACCCAATAGCATTAAGACAAGATGAACGAGAACACGGTGAAGAAGAGGATACGTTAGGAATGGTTGTCAAGAGCTCACAGGTGGTAACTGAGTACAGAGCCGCACCATATGCATAGACCTTATTGAGTGAATAATTAGCTATCAATAAGCTATATAAATGAACTGTTAGTCAGCAACAAAAATACTCCTGAAGTGGCCTTTTCATATAAAAGGAAATGTTTATTTCAGAATCAGAATTCAAAAATAATATGCCTTTATTGTTCATACTCAAAGTGTGCATAAGAATAGGATGAATGCACTGTTCCAGAAATACGTTTATTTTCTCAGGAAGGGAAAGACATTCTCAGTTCCATTGATGATGGCACGCGCCCCGACATAATATGCCTCAATCGCTGGCCACCGCTTGTCCCTCCGCTCTCTGTCAGCCTTGGTAAAATGCTCAGCAAACTTCAGACCCTTGGTTTGCAGGTAAGTGGACTTTTATGCTGCAACTCTAGACCCGCTTTGTAAAATGCATGACGATGCTTCTGGGCTTGGAGTTGTTGGGATGCTTTCATATTTATCTCAACTGTCTTTTTCAGCACTACAATTTGTACCGCGTTGCTGGCAACAGTTTTATTTCCAGGGTATCAAATCTACAGTACTGTCGATTAATTGTGAAAGCGTGGTGATGTCCGCCGAGTTGTTACTGTCAGACTGGCTTGGAGGGTAGTTGGGGAATATCCACTGGGCCCAACAACAATCATGGCAGCTAGTGATTAGAACATTAGCCTGAGCTTCAGGAGCCTGTCTGGACATGTCCCTTCAACGTGATGCTGTGTCAATGCTAGACGTTTGTCTATCTTTACGTTTCATCAGGTCTGAACTCGACAAAATAAGATTAAAACTCGGTCTTGAATAATATAAAATGTTTCAACAGCCAAAGGACAGAAATAAAGTTAATTTGTAGGAGTTCCACAAATTCACGTTTTGGCAGAGCTCAAAGAAAAGTGTGTGCTCACATCGCCATCTTGGCGAGACCCCGCGGTGCTTAGCAAGTCTTCGCCGAACACACTCACTTGTCATTCAAATTGTAAGCAAGCTAGTTACTATTGGTGCTTTCATAGGAACTCCAAAAAAAAAAAGGTTGAAAGATGCCTGAGTTTCTAGCTTAGAATTCCATCACTGCTGTTGTGTGGTTTCTTTTTCCACCTGTTTGATTCTGTTTCCTTCCTGCAGGGGAATTGGTAGAGTGTACCTTAGTCACTGCCTGTATTTATTATCTTAACATGATGCACACACTGGCAGTGAGCTATCCTGGAGGAGCAGATATTGTTATCTTTCGAATAAATGTTTAAACGAATACGTGGCGTTTCCTGTCTGACGTTTCCTTTCCATGCCTTCTCGTTAGTGCAGTAGGAGATATTTATCATGGAGATTGGCCAGGACTCATTATGGGTATGATTAAGACAGGACACATCCCCTTGTAAGATGTTTGTTGATGAGTGGATTTCCTGCATCCCATTCCCTGATGAGAAATAAATGAGAACCAAGCCTTGATTATTACTACAGGGGGGCCATGATTACAGATGGAGAAATAAAAAGCTGAGAACCAAAAGCTTTGAGTAAAATTTAGAGAACATTTGCACACCTTCATACAGTTGGCAACACCGATTAACAGCACATTGCAGCTCTCTGGAACTTAACAAATACAATAATTTGTTCCAGACTATAGGCTATAGTTTTATATGATCTAGTATAGTGGTTCTCTTTTTGTTTACTGTACCTCTGCCTATGAGTCTTCAAGTTGTCAGGAATAGTGTTCAGAGATGCCTCTGGTCATCTCTGTGTTTATGTCAGGTTTTGTGTGTAGAGATGCCTCTGGTCATCTCTGTGTTTATGTCAGGTTTTGTGTTTTGAGATGCCTCTGGTCATCTCTGTGTTTATGTCAGGTTTTGTGTTTTGAGGTGCCTCTGGTCATCTCTGTGTTTATGTCAGGTTTTGTGTTTTGAGATGCCTCTGGTCATCTCTGTGTTTATGTCAGGTTTTGTGTTTTGAGGTGCCTCTGGTCATCTCTGTGTTTATGTCAGGTTTTGTGTTTTGAGATGCCTCTGGTCATCTCTGTGTTTATGTCAGGTTTTGTGTTTTGAGGTGCCTCTGGTCATCTCTGTGTTTATATCAGGTTTTGTGTGTAGAGATGCCTCTGGTCATCTCTGTGTTTATGTCAGGTTTTGTGTTTTGAGATGCCTCTGGTCATCTCTGTGTTTATGTCAGGTTTTGTGTTTTGAGATGCCTTTGGTCATCTCTGTGTTTATGTCAGGTTTTGTGTGTAGAGATGCCTCTGGTCATCTCTGTGTTTATGTCAGGTTTTGTGTGTAGAGATGCCTCTGGTCATCTCTGTTTATGTCAGGTTTTGTGTGTAGAGATGCCTCTGGTCATCTCTGTGTTTATGTCAGGTTTTGTGTGTAGAGATGCCTCTGGTCATCTCTATTGTGGCTGTGTGAGCGATCCCCAATTAGAGGCAGCTGCGCTGCGTTGTCTCCAATTTGGGATCCTATTTAAGGTTTTTGCCGGCCCAATGACACGTGTCATTGCGGTTGCCGTGTGAACCTACATTGCGGTTGCCGTGGTGCTCTTTGTTTGTTGTTTTTTGGCTTTAATAAAAGTTATGTAAACCGTCTACCGCTCTGCACCTTGGGTCCTGTCTCATAACCGTGACACAAGTACCCTCTGTGTATAGGCCAGGTACCCCCACGGGTATTAGTAGCCCAGGAAGAGAGCCATTGTCTTACATAAAGCCTTTCAATATTCACCTTGTTTCCTAAGCCTACATCTTGGAACTAATTTCTTGCCACAGTGTGACATCAACACATGCACACAAAACAATCTTGATTTTAATTAATTTTTTCAAGAATAGTGTTTTAATGAAAAACTTTTTAATTCCAGTAAGTTACATCGTTTACTTGAGAGCTTGAAAGATGTCTCAATGGTTGTAAGGGTGAATTCTGTGAATGTCTTCTTTTTCTTCTTACATCTGCAGAGGAGTAAAATACAATGAATAGATAGATGTAAGGAATGAATACTTTAACAAACTGACCAGAATGTAGGTAAAAGGAATATTGACCCAGTTAACTAAATAATGTATATTACATATAGTTTATGGCTCAGCTACAGTATCTAAAATGACCAATAATTCCAGATTTAAAGTAGCTCACCAGTTTGTAACCCCTACTTACCTGTTTGTACCCCCTACTTACCAGTTTGTAACCCCTACTTACCAGTTTGTAACCCCTACTTACCAGTTTGTAACCCCTACTTACCAGTTTGTAACCCCTACTTACCAGTTTGTAACCCCTACTTACCCGTTTGTACCCCCTACTTACCCGTTTGTAACCCCTACTTACCCGTTTGTAACCCCTATTTACCAGTTTGTAACCCCTACTTACCAGTTTGTAACCCCTACTTGCAAGGGAAGACATATTCTGTCTCTGCCTGGTCACCTGAATAAAACCATAAGACACGTAAGTCTCAGTAAATTAACACAAGTTACTAAAAAGAGGGAAAAGTGTGTTTTGGGGAGAGTTAGATATAAACCTACTTGGCTGGTAATAGTCGTAGATCTTGACCAGCGCTGGCTTTAGACTCTGTACTGGGACCTCCTGTATGATGTCCAGGGTGTGGTTGAAAGGAAGTTGTGATGGTAACTGTTGGGAGGAAAAAACATTGGTCACAATTATTTAAACAGTCTAAGCTGAAGTTTCCTATCAGCTTTGCTGACTGAAGGACATTCCACACAAATCATTTCAGAGTAGATATACTGTATGTTACCAGAAGTACGTCAATATATACGGTATATGTTATTTAAAATGTATTCCATTATATTGAGAGTGCTATGTGCACTGTCTCAAACTGGTCTCACCTCTCTCAAGTACATTAACACATGGTCATCTTTAGTATCCACACGATCCAATAGAACTGAACCCCTCAGCTGTGAAGACAAGCCATACACTGATTATTCATATTGAACTGAACCCCCCAGCTGTGAAGACATCCCATTCACTGATTAATCATATTGAACTGAACCCCCCCAGCTGTGAAGACATCCCATTCACTGACTATTCATATTGAACTGAACCCCCCAGCTGTGAAGACAAGCCATTCACTGATTAATCATATTGAACTGAACCCCCCAGCTGTGAAGACATCCCATTCACTGATTAATCATATTGAACTGAACCCCCCCAGCTGTGAAGACAAGCCATACATGTTATTCATATAGAACTGAACCCCCCAGCTGTGAAGACATCCCATTCACTGATTATGTATAGAAAAGAGGCAAAAGGTCAAAGGTAACACCATAAATGTCTATTATCACAAAAACTCACCCTCCTCAAAGACTCTGGGTCCGGGGCAAACCCAGACAGCATTTTCAAATCCACTATAATCATATTGGTGGTCAGCTCCTTTCCATGATATCTGTGTAAGCAAAGAGATGCCTGTGATATCAAACTTTGATTTTGACAAGTGCTTGTAATAATCAAATGAATGGATAATGTTATTATTTTAGCCATAAAAAGACAGATACGTTTTCTTACTGTTACTAATCCAAGCCAAGGTACAAACTGGAAATTAAAAAACCAATAGGAAACCAATTCATTTGGGCCAAGTCCATTCTGTAAGGCATGCTTCAAAATAATACTTTGGAGTGTCATCGATAAACTAATTGAAAAATTGCTTCTGTGCAAATGTTTAATTAATTCTTACTGTGACTGGAGTTTCAGCGTGACTCTGGGTCTCAAAGAGTTGCTGTTGCAGTCGACCTCTGTCTTCACCTGGATACTAAGCGTTGTGCTGTCAGTAGGAGTAGGGATGTTGTAGTGGAGAGCCACCTGGGGAAGAGGGAAGAAGTAGTCAGGGAAACCATCCTGTCCAAAAATATACATTTTAAAAGATAGGTAAACTAAATATCAAGCCAGACAAAGCTTCTTAAAAATGTTTGAACTTCACAGTAACATATAAACCATATCTTGCACAATAGGATTGGGAGGAGTGTCTTCACTGACCTGCACTGAAGCACAAGCACTGCCCTTCACTTCCACACTGTATTTCCCTTCTGTGCCCTGCAGCGCCCTCTCCTGGTAGAGAAGCTTGTTGTTTTGGTTCACGTCGAAGAGGTGCCGTGCCCCACTGGGAGACTGTACTGTCACTGTGCTGGAGCCCTCTCTACTGTACACCGTGGTGGAGTAGAGAGCCAGGGCCTGGAGGGCCACCACTGTGTCCTAAACACACACCAACAGACCACAGACAAATATGTTCAAAATTAAAGAAAATAAAGGGTCGATTTTTACATTGCTCAGTTGCTAGAGTGACTATTTCCCAGTTTCAGTGGAAGTTATCCTTGCCAGGCTTGACATGAAAAGAACTACACACATGCCTGTGGTCTGGTAAAAGTCAAGCTAATAATGCCTCACGACTACTAGCGCATAGCACAGGGTGCCATTTTGGAACAGAGGTGTTTAGGAAGTATACCTGTGTGGTGGAGAAGCCTCCGTAAGCGTTCTGCTGCCTCACCAGCCACCTGACGATGCGGGAGGCGTACCCAAGGTCAGTGCTAGACAGAGGGGAGGCACTGAGGGAAGCCAGCAGAACATAGGAGCTGATCTCCACTGCCAGGGAGGCTGAGGTCTCTGAGGAGGTCTGAGTCCAGTGCAGGAGTCCCCCTGAGGGACGAGGAACACACACACACACACAATAGGGACTATCTCATTCATCATTATACAAGATACAAAGTCCTTCTCTGACCTACCCAATGAATTGTATATTTTATGCCAAAAACTGAGTTCAAATCGTATTGGTGTTCTTTAAAATACTTTGGGTGTTTGATTGAGCCCATCTGGAGTTCCAGATGGAAGGAGGGCTTGCACATTTGGGATTACTCCATTGGCTCCATTGCCCAGGTAAGCTCAATTAAGTGAAGACAGCACAAACCGATGTTGGACCAGGATATGTCTCACCCTCTTGTAAAGCGATGGTGTCCAGGTGCTGCAGAAGCTGGGCCCGGGTCTCCATGTCCCCTGCTAGAGTAAAGGTGTAGGCCAGCAGAGCAGTGGTGTAGGTGTTGGACAAATCACTGGTGGAGTTCCTCAGACAAGACAAGCTGCCATTCACAACAGGATCCTGGAGCACAAAATAACAGATCAACACATTAAGAGACTGGCAGGACTACACAAACAGATCTGGGACCAGGCTAGACACATTCATGCTGGAGCATTTTTAGTTTTTCAGTTTACAGTATTAGAACTATGCCTGTACTTTTTTGTTAACAGCACAATACCATTCAGGACTGCTTATGGTAACAGCTATTCTTATTGTTATTCCATAGGCTTCTTTCAGATCATTTTTAATACAGAACTCACTACATTTTAGAATCTCTAAATGACAGTGGATGTAAGATGTACAACAGACCATACAGGAGGCTAAATCAGTTGCCTGTAATGGACGTTATTGTTGTGAGAAACAATGGTTATGTGGAGATGCTACTTACTGACACTGACATGTTGAGTTCCAACATTGAAGCAGTGATGTAGGCCGTCAGTGTGACTTCATCTGTCACCCCACCCTACAAAACAATATGTCTAAACATTCAAACGTGTATAAACTGTAGCCTGATACAATTGAAATCATCATTCACAACATATGGCTGGTCTGATGAGACGTACAAGTACATCCTGTTACATATTTTATCAGTTCATAATAAATATATACCTTCATTCTGTTGTTAAAGAGTTTCCCCAATCTTCTGAAACACCCGTGTTCACCTCGTTTACCTTCCAACCAAGTCTGGGATCCTTTAATTAATGCCGGGTCAATATAAATAAAAGACTGTGCTTTGCCAAAGGATCTCAAGACAAAAGTGGTCAGCCTGAGAAAAGAGAACTTGATTTAATACCGACATAACGCTGTCATAAACATGACTTAGAGCTTGACACTACAGGCAATGAGAGCTTATGTCACATCCATGGTCTCCCCGTCAGAGACAATGCCATTTGGTTGGTCAATACTTAATTGAAACAGGCACAGTTCTAATGTGTTTACCAGTAGGTTAAAAACACAATACTCACCAAGTGTTCCCTGAGCCTTGTCCAAATGTGCTGTATGCACCATCAACATGCTTGTAGTTCAGCTGCCTTTGGTAACCTGTCGTGAGTTTTTAGAGTGAACAACAGTAACCAAGTGTTTTTTATAGTCACTGTTCCCCAGATAACACACTATTCCCTGTACTTTTGCCAGGAAAATGTTTTCACTATGTAGGGAATAGTGAAAACAATATTCTATAATCAAATGATTTCAGTGGGAAACCATCTGGAAGTCCCTACGTGTGTTGGGTCAGTGATGCTCTGTCAATAAGACACTGTGATGTCATCTATGCTGTAGCTCTATCATTTACATGATAGCAGGGTGGTATTCATTAGGGTATACTGTGGTGAAACGTTTGAAAATGTTCTTCAATGTAAAACAAAAAACAGGGCTCTTATTGGACAAATCCAGCCCTGTTTCAGTCAGTTTTCTTCCGTTTGGTGCCTAATCAATACAACCCATATTTTGAGGGACTCTCTTACCACTAGTGAGGAAATTGGTGGCCTTTTCTCGGATGGCTGGAGTGAGCTGCTCTGTGTTCCTCAGGTACTCCAGGATGTAGATATTTGGGGCAAGGAGGGCCATATTCTGCTCTCCACACCCGTACGGCATCTGCAATAGTCCATCCAGGTTCTTGAGGGCCCGACCCAGGATGTCCCCTACAGAGAAACATGTTACTTCTGTAAGACGGTTCTCTTTAGCAAACAGCAGCATTATCACTGGAGAAGGGTTGCCTCTCTAAACTCACTCGGGTAAATAAGATTATCAGAAAGGCTAGCTCTGTTCTGGGGATGAGCCTTGACACTCTAGAGGAGGTGGCGGAGAGACGGATCCTGGCCAAACTGCTGGCCATCGTGGACAACGTCATCCACCCTCTGCATGCCATGGTTATGATGCAGAGGAGCACCTTCAGTCACAGACTGATCCCACCACGGTGTGCCAGAGAGCGCTACAGGAGGTCCTTCCTGCCGGCGGCTATTAGACTATTTAATGCCTCACCGGGGTGCCGTGCCGTCGGCAACATAGACCTGGAACTGTTGGGGTGTTAGGACCTAGTTTAACAATTATGCATCCATCCATCCATCCGTGAGTAACTCTCTGATCTGTAATCACTCATTCACTCAGGACTTATTCATTCAGCACTCATTCATTCAGGATTGTATGTACATATTCATGTACAGTTGTTATATCATATCACGTGCAATATTATATTCTTGGACTGAATTTACGTAGTCACTCACTCATGACTGTATACTAGTATCCTGTCAGTTGTATCTTATTTAGTATATCGAATGTGCAATACGTGCATTTATCTGTAATTAAACCCTGCGCACTAAGGACTGTATTTTAAGTGAATTACTATTATTACCATAAATTATATCATACACACATTTAGCTATTTAAGTATCTCTTCCTGTTATTTACCTGTACAGTTAATGTAACCATGCAAATATTAATTTGCATGTACATTTAACCAGACTGTATATTAAGTAAACTATTATTACCCTCACTTATATCATATCACATTTAGCTATTTAAGTATCTTTCTCTGCCATCGACCTGTATATAGTTAACAATGCAAATATTTTTTTTCAAATATATAAATGTGCAATAATTTTTTCACCTAACACTATAACAATGTATAGTGTACATATTCAGTCATTCACTCATACTCTTACTGCCGCACAATGTATCATGTATCGTGTATCTGTCTTTTGTGTATTTCGTTCTGGCATTTTGCACCTGCCCTGTGTTTTTCGTAGCTGCTTGATAAAGTAATTTCCCCACGGGGATCAATAAAGTATCTATCAATCAATCTATCTACGCTTCTCTAAACAATACAATGGTTTATTTTACCCAGGACTGAGAGCGAAATTCGATCAGATCCATCCACCACATTCTTGGGTAGTTGCAGTTCCACCTCCTCTGTCAGAGCTTCTCCTGAGGAAACACAGATGATAAGATGAATGGAAATGATCAGTTCAATCAAGGTGAACATTCAACGTTCATGTATTACTGACCAGTTGGACACAGCAACCAGTTGTAAGTGTCAGTCTTCTCTGTTCCCTCAGCCTGAGAGAGAGAGAGAGAGAGAGAGCACACACAGAGAGAGAGAGAGCACACAGAGAGAGAGAGAGAGAGCACACACAGAGAGAGAGAGAGAGAGAGAGAGAGAGAGAGAGAGAGAGAGAGAGAGAGAGAGAGAGAGAGAGAGAGAGAGAGAGAGCGAGAACAGAGAGAGAGAGAGAGAACAGAGAGAGAGAGAGAGAACAGAGAGAGAGAGAGAGAGAGAGAGAGAGAGAGAAGGAGAAGAGAGAGAGAGAAAGGAAAGGAGAGAGAGAGAAAGGAAAGGAGAGAGAGAGAAGGAGGAGAGAGAGAGAGAGAGAGAGAGAGAGAGAGAGAGAGAGAGAGGAGATTCTTTTCAGTCAGAGGCAGTTGCACAAGATGATATCTGTGCAACCTAACGGTTAGTTCCACCACAACAGTAGACTACATACCTTCACCAGCAGACTCTGTGTGACTGTGTCGATGCGTCCTCTCTCTGGTACGTTCACAATCTCATTGTCACACACAGCGTGGGACTGGACAGCCTCTGCACTAACGGACACGTTCAAAACCCCTACACACACATTGACAGACAGAGTACGGCACAGGTTACACAACATCCAATGTGGTGACTGAGACTAGACAACTCAGGTTGGCATCTATTCTGCTGTTTGAACGGTTGAAAGGAGACTGGTGATTTACCCAGGACAGAGGGTGCCATTGTCCAACTGAAAGTCTTTCGTCCATTGGCACACAAGCATGATGAGTACTGGACTTCATTCAAGGGTGTGAGATTGTAGTCTAAGGAGGGAGCCGGAGTCACAGAAACCTGGCAAATAAGAAATGTTTTAACAAAACATGGGGAAAAAAAATGTATTATGTATTAAAAAATGTATAAAAAATAAACCCTGACTAGACAAACTGCAACAAAACACAATATTTTATACAATTTGAGAAGGTCATGAAACAACTCAAGCAACGATCATGTTGCAGTGCCGTACCATGATGCACTTGGACATGTAGTTGAACACAGTGGCCTTCAGCTCAAAGTGCTCTCCACGGATGATGGAGTAGGGCAGGGTGAGTTCCAGGAAGAAGGGCTGGAAGACAGTGATCTCCACTGGAGGAGCCAGACCAAAGCCGCCAGGGGCCAGGCAGAATGCCTCTGTCTCCCAGGTGGTGATGG
The DNA here is from genome assembly GCA_023634145.1 of Thymallus thymallus. NCBI lineage: Eukaryota > Metazoa > Chordata > Actinopteri > Salmoniformes > Salmonidae > Thymallus > Thymallus thymallus. The sequence goes on along the minus strand of CM042378.1, from coordinate 1,498,411 downwards.
TGTCTGGGACAGTGAGGGGAACATCTGCTGATCCAGACTCCCTGTAATACAGAGGTCAGAGTTCAAACAGAAAGCAACTAATTGTTCCATTGAGAAACATTTTGCCAAAGGTAAGTTGAGCCTCCGTTGTTTCTAAGAAAACAAACACAAAATGTATAATTTGACCACATATTTAGGAAGATATAATTAGACATATTTAGGAAGAGGTCCTTTCAAGGATAAAGTGGTGAGGAAATTAGGTCCAAAAAAACCAAGTCAAATAAATGTATTGTGTTAGGGGTTTCATGATTGTTGTATCTAAACCAAATTAGATAATTAAGTCTCTATAAGCTTCATTATGAGGGCGTACATCTAGCATGAAAGTGTTTCCTTGTAGCTGTGTAAGCTAATATAGTCCAAATATTTGCCTTGGGGTAAATTGAGCCAATGGTTAAGCCAATAGAGAGCACTAGTAATGGTGTCTTTTTGTAGGTACTAACTCCTCCATGGTACGTTGGACAAAGCCTATGAATGGTTTGTAGGGTTTCTGGATAAACGCAGAAAATAAGGTCAGTGGTAAACACAGGCTTTGGAGATTATACTGTACGTTTTACTCTGAGATAATCATCAGCTAACATCACTTTTGTGAATTTTGAAGTATTTATGTAATAATAAAAGCACATAAATTACATAAATGTTTCATAATTCATAAATGTCATGTTAACTGACTGATATTATCTAATTGAACAAAATGTATCTCCTAAGGCTGTGTTAACCTCAAACCTTAATTTTCCATGTCTATCCCAAAACCCTATTCTTTCCCCATTCATTTTCCCCATCTGAATGGCTGAATAAACCTGAGATAACTAATTTCCGGGTTTTAGGACTACAAACTGGCGAGCTCTATGGCAAGTTGAGCAAATTGTAGCGTTTTCTTCCTAGGCGAAGGTTTAGGGATTATGTAATTCAAAAACAAGAATAAATATTATTATTATTAAACAGCCTAGTGGGGATCATCTTTACTATAGATATACAGTCTAGTGGGGGATCATTTTTACTATAGATATACAGCCTAGTGGGGATCATCTCTACTATAGATATACAGCCTAGTGGGGATCATCTCTACTATAGATATACAGCCAAGTGGGGATCATCTCTACTATAGATATACAGCCTAGTGGGGATCATCTCTACTATAGATATACAGCCTAGTGGGGATCATCTCTACTATAGATATACAGCCTAGTGGGGATCATCTCTACTATGGATATACAGTCTAGTGGGGATCATCTCTACTATAGATATACAGCCTAGTTGGGATCATCTCTACTATAGATATACAGCCTAGTGGGGATCATCTCTACTATAGATATACAGCCTAGTGGGGATCATCTCTACTATAGATATACAGCCTAGTGGGGATCATCTCTACTATGGATATACAGTCTAGTGGGGATCATCTCTACTATAGATATACAGCCTAGTTGGGATCATCTCTACTATAGATATACAGTCTAGTGGGGATCATCTCTACTATAGATATAGCTGTCACTGCCTATGTGCCTAGTTTAAATGACACAACCTCCCCATTGAGTTTAATGTCTGAGTGCCAGCCAGCATTGTATTTATTTTAGCACGGTATGAAAACGCATGTATTTCCTCAGTCTCTTCCCTCTGCTGTCTTTTTACTGTCTCACTCTGCTTAACCGGTTTACAGCTTTGGAAAGGAAAGCTGGGAATCCAACTATAACTTTTCAGAAAGTGAGATATTTCTCATTCCCAGTAATGTTCCGTTAGCTTGTACACAGCTGTGATTAAACTGCCTGTGATTTCACCTTGCTCCTGTTTGTCACCCTACATGTCTCTCTACAAAATGCATTTCAAAACAGTATTTAACGGCACCGTAGTTAAGTTTCTCTTCCTCTGTCAATGGTGAAGTCTATAACATATCCTCGGCTTCATCACCCAGAGTAGATCAGTGTATTCACTTAAATTGCCAAATGTTTCAAGTTTAAGCCTGAAGCTACTCTGTACCTTTCAAACCGCCTGACCCATTTCGGCCTGAAGTCCTACCAGTTTCTTCCTCTTGCAGAATGTTACTAGCAGTAACTTATCTGCGCTGTTTATCTCCAACACTGTGCCATTCTGGCTTTGAAACAGCCTGCCGGCTGGAATGTATTATTTACTTGGCAAGTCCTTCACGTTTATGTGATTATCAAAACCACTTCTGACACCATGTAATATATCTACATAGACATGACGAGTCAAAACACCTGAAAACAAGACATGGTATCAATAACAAGATACCACGAGCTGAAAGGAGACACCTATGATTGTTATTGATGTTAACCATCTGACCGTTCAGACCCATAACATCACATGGCCTTCTGCTTCATCGATTAACGCTTATTCTTTTTTGTGAAGTTGTCAGCTAACCTGTCTATAAGGCGAGAGCCTCACTGCAGTGGTCTTACCCAATTTCCACAAGATCCCATATCCATGTCTCCGGGAAGAACGTACGGACCGTCTCTATTGATGGCAGAGGTGGGGCGGAACCGGCTTCAGCTATTTGAAATCCCTGACCACCTAAACCCATTGTCTGTCTGTTCATGGCTACAGGGTAGGAGTTGTATCTATAGCGTCCTCCTAAAACAAAGCATAGTCATTATTCTCGTGTTAGAATCAGCCTGGTCAAACCAGACTGAATGCTGCCGTCACTGGTGATGCATGCAGCGTTCAGACTGGTTTAACCAGGGTATATTAGAATAATATTTCCCAAGATTCAACAAAGACTTCTGGCAATGACGAGAGTAAGAGATGGTAAGAAGGACACCTCACCATATACGCCATGGTGGTACTGGACCCCCTTGTAACTGAGGCAGGAAGGAAATCTTGGAAACAGATTAGTTGCCAGCTTCAGTCCCAGTTTCTAGAAATAACAAACAATAGAGCTCAATATTAATGAATGTCTGTTTTATTTTTCTATTCTAAATGCGTTTTTTATTGCTACAGGATATTTTAGAATGTATTATATATTTTTTAAATGTAACCTTTATTTAACTAGGATCAGTTAATAAGAAAAATGACAGGCTACACCGGCCAAACTCGGACGACGCTGGGCCAATTGTGCGCCGCCCTATGGGACTCCCAATAACAGCTGGTTGTGATACAGCCTGGATTTGAACCAGGGTGTCTGTAATGACACCTCTAGCACTGAGATGCAGTGTCTTAGACCACTGAACCAGGTTGTCTGTAGTGACTCCTCTAGTACTGAGATGCAGTGTCTTAGACCACTGAACCAGGTTGTCTGTAGTGACTCCACTAGCACTGAGATGCAGTGTCTTAGACCACTGAACCAGGTTGTCTGTAGTGACTCCTCTACCACTGAGATGCAGTGTCTTAGACCACTGAACCAGGTTGTCTGTAGTGACTCCTCTAGCACTGAGATGCAGTGTCTTAGACCACTGAACCAGGTTGTCTGTAGTGACTCCTCTAGCACTGAGATGCAGTGTCTTAGACCACTGAACCAGGTTGTCTGTAGTGACTCCTCTACCACTGAGATGCAGTGTCTTAGACCACTGAACCAGGTTGTCTGTAGTGACTCCTCTAGCACTGAGATGCAGTGTCTTAGACCACTGAACCACTTGAGAGATGAATACATGGTAACAGTATGTTGACTGATTCTTACGAGAGGAAAAGAGGCGTCAAGCTAAGAGAAAACAAGCAGAAGTTACCTGAAAAACTTTATAAGGTTCATTTTTCTCCTCAGTTGGTCCATATGGGTATGGCATTACGTATCTCCTTGGTCTTACACGTAAACATGCTACTGGATCTTCAAGCTGGTAGGGAATATTTGTTGCCTCCTTGACTGGTAGCAAATCAAATATCTGGAATGGGATAATAAGGATGTGAAATGACCTTGTTCACTGGGCACCAAACAGAAGGAAACACACTGAAACGGGGTGGGACCACTTGGAAACGATAAATTTTGTTTTCCATTGCTAAATGTTTTTAATGCTTTCCGTGCCCTAATGAACACAACCCAGAATATGAAAATGAACAGAATATGAATATGAACCAATAGGGATAACCCTTCCAGTTGATGGAAGCATACCAAATGGCCCACTGTGAACAGACCCACTCCAAGGCTGCTGTTGTCACTTCTCATTCCCCTGAAGTTGGTTGTATTGCCAGCACCACAAAAGCTGTTTATATGGTGGTATGACTGTTGATATTCACTACAGTGAGCTCTGTTACCTTGTCAGCATCCAGCCTCTTCCCTGGCTCCATGATGTGAACACTCTGGTCCACAGTGCTGAGGCCACAGAGGGAGCCGGGCTGGGCCGAGACCTGCAGGGTGTTCTCCTCCCCTGGGACTGCTTTTGAGGGTGAGAACTCCACCGACACCTGGTGCACATGACATACATAAGTGTACATTATATACCTTTACTCGAGGAATGATATCTATGTGCATTGAAATACTTGACACGTTTTATACCTTCCATAAAATGAACACAGTATGACACACATAAATACACACCTTGTGCCTGAAGCATTTCTCAGTGGGGAAGTTCATGCTGTGGGCGATGACATTCTCACTGGGTAGCATACTGTACACCAGGACTTGTACCACCGGCGCCATCTCTGGAACCACTACCAACTTCAAAGTGACTTCACCCTCAGTTGCTGTAACACAGGAGCATGTCACACTGTCATTGTCATCAAGCACCTTCCAGTACATTCATAGTTACTAAATTAAACTCCCTCACCAGGACTCCTCTGCTCTACGGAAGCCTTCATGTGTCCATGCTGAACTATCACCCCTCTGGATAAGGCCTGGAGGAGGGGAAAGGAAAAACGGTTATCCCATCAAGTCAGGAAGTAGGATATGAGGAGTACTGGTGTTGTATAGAGACCTCCTTCCTTTGAAGATGAGAGGCTGGGTCTGAAATGACCATGGTGAAAAGTAGTGCACTAGAGAATAGGGTGCCAAGTTGTGACAGCCTGGCTTAGCAGGCTCCTGAGTGGCACAGCGGTCTAAGGCACTGCATCTCAGTGCAAACAGTGTCACTACAGTCCCTGGTTCAAATCCAGGCTGTATCACATCTGGCAGTGATTGGGAGTCCCATAGGGCGGCGCACAATTGGCCCAGCGTAGTCCAGGTTTGATCGGTGTAGGCCGTCATTGTAAATAAGAATTTGTTCTTAGCTGACTTGTCTAGTTCAATAAATAAAATGTGAAAACACAACGTGTTCCTTGTTCTACTCACTATGTAAATGACATCCACGGAGCCCTTTGGGACGGTCTCCCCTACGATGGTGTACTGGATGGTGATCGACACTTCCTCCCAACATGCCAGTGGTTTCTCCATCTTCTGAATGGCTAGAGAGCTGGATGTTTTACTGTGAGGGGCAGTGGGCTGGATCAGTGAGAGTGTGTGTTTCCCGCTGTTGAAATAGGGTAACCTGTATCTAGTGCTCTCCGCTTGTGGTGTGTTGCTTACCTGGAAAGCAACAGAGGGAAGAGAGAGTATAACTAATGGCCCAATACCAAATCGACCCTTAGACCCTAAACAATATACTTTTGGAGATCTGAGAGGATTTGACATTTGACAATATGGTATCTGACATCTCCATATTGACCTCTAGGTGGAAGTTTCATCATACTGTTTGGTATACACATGGAATCTTCTCAGATCTCCACAAGAGCATGATAGGCCCAAGGGCGAAGGTTCAATGGGTTTAGAGTTGGAGTCTTTAGTCTCAGAGTCTTCCAAAACCTAGAAGGAATCATACTTACTATGAGGTTAATATTCTCTTTGGGCATACTGGTTGTGTTGAGGGAGAAACTGGCAATACCATGACTGTCTGTGGTTAAGTTCTGGAGATGATGTGAGGACCAGTCTTTCTTCTCCAACAGGTAGACTAACATGTCAGAGATAGGTGTGTTGTTAAAGTGAACAACGTTTATCTGGGGAAAAAGTTACATGTGTAACATGTGTCACTGTTAGCTACCATTGGCAGTTAAGTAAACAGGAATGTCTAAGAAACACTGCATGTGGACTTACCTTGCCCTCGATAATTGATCCATGCTCATAGATTTTGGGTGTGTCGACAAATGTGAGTTTTCCAATCACATAGGATAATGCTATGTGTTTTTCCTTTGAACGTGTAATACCTGTCAAAGGATAATAGCATGGTTTATTTCACAACAACACGTGCCACCATGATGCACAATGGCAGTTCACAACGCAGAAACTGAATTCCAGTGCAGCTTACTCAAGATATTAAAAACATGATTACAAACAGAAGACATGAATGAAAACAGCATCACATAATGAGGATGTATCACCGAAGGTCAAACACAAAGGTCTTGCCAACCTTCATGATCTAATTAAACATATTGACATCATGCCATTCACTCTCAATAAAATAATACGTTTTCATTTGACTTCAGGCAAATGTTGTCATCACTTTTCCGAACTCCAAATCCTTGTGATGAATGACTTGCCTGTCCCCTCCTCCTCTACGTTGGCATTGAAACTAAGTCTGTCTATTAGTATTTTCTGGACAGCATTCTTTGTGAAAATAGACATGTTGAAGACATGAGAAGCACAGCCATTTTGGTCCATCTGGGAAAAGCAAGCAAAACCACACACATTAAGAAATTATTTAAATACATTTAACCAGATCACATTAAAATGTAATATGTTGGTAAAAACAATTACATCGTTTCTTCAGGAAAGCATACAGACCTCTATTGTCTCTTTATGGCAGGGAGGCGTATAATCAGGGACACCTTGTGGATTTGTCTCATCAATTCTTATTGGTATAACTGCATATGGAGCTATGGGTCGGCACAACTCTACCTCTGCTTTACCAGGTACAGGCTGTCCATACGTATATCTGATTTTATTTCAGAATAAAACATATCAAAAACACAAAACATCATACATTTCCTACTTAGAGAGACATAGTATATTATAAACCTCATATGAGACATTACAAAGGCTCATACATGCAATGTTTTCAACATTGCCAATGCATCTGGACCTGTATTCATAAAGCTTCTCAGTGTATGAGTACTGATCTAGGATCAGTGTAAACTTTTGGATCATAATGAAGAAGGTCACATGGACAGGAGAGACCTGATCGTAGGTCAGCAATCCGACTCTGAGATGCTTTATGAATACAAGCCCGGCTGTTCATGTAAATGCCACTGTCTCAAACTTTTTAATTCTCAAGGTACTCATAGGAGCAATTTATGACATTGAGCAGTAGCATTGTAGATCTTCAATTAGTATTTGTCACAGACCTGGGTTCAAATATATGCATATTTAAGTATTTGTATTTTAAATAAATACGTTCTGCGTAATTGAGTATTTAAAAATCCCTTGATTTAACTAGGCAAGTCAGTTAGGAACAAATTCTTATTTACAATGACAGCCTACATACAGGGTCAGGCCCTGGAGCAAATTAGGGTTAAGTGCCTTGCTCAAGGACACAGACAGGTTTATTTCAACTTGTCAGCTCAGGTATTTGAACCAGCAACCTTTCAGTTACTGGCCCAACACCCTATCCGTTACGCTACCTGCCGCCCCCAATAATATGGCCAGATCAACAACTTCTATTTGAAGTATTTGAAAAACACACCTGGGTTGAAATGCATGGAGTATTAAAATATTTCCATTTGAAATGTATTTCAATACTGAATTACTTGAATTAATATCCAGTTCATTTGAAATGTATGTAAAAGTAATGAAAATACTTAAAATAGTATTTGAATCAAGGTCTGCATTAGCGTAATGTGATTAATTAGATAGTGATATTTAGTGGAGTTACACATTGTGCCAAACAGTGATAGTGTTGACTCACGTTGCACACACTTCTGCCTTATACTCTTCTTGAACAACACTGACCTCATCGGTGAGGTTCATTTTCATCTCAAACTTTGGCAAAACTAGAGTTAGAAGAACAGCAGTTAACTCATGAATGTTCCAGGATTGTGATGCATTAATTCAACTGGCAGATCCATAATATGACCTAGCATGAAAGGTGAAAGAACAAAGCTTAACCTACCATACTTGTCTACCTTGAAGTGATGGTATATTCTGTTTTCACCAATCCACACTACAATAGCATAGGATCCTACGGGTGCTTCAGAGTTCAGAGAGTGAGAAAGCTGTAGGATGTTGCCACTAGATGTAGTATTGACCCACTGTCCAATCCTGTTCTGATGAACATCCTGTTGGTTCATAGAACAAGAGGCATGTTTAGCAGGGTACAACATTGTGGAACGTTCACATACAAATATGTTATGTAGGCCAAACATGCCTGTCTGACATGTAGAATAGGGAGTCACGACAGCTCTATTCATTACATGTCTATCTGCAACGTTACAAAGTTTTCTTGCTGAAGGTGCCCCGATGTAATCACATAAAGCTGATAGGGAGTCTTCTGGTTACTGCCATGTGGAAATGAATGATGACCTACAGTACCTAGCTGGTGGAGTCATTGTCTTATAATGTAGTAGTATTTACAGTGACAGTCATCATAAATTGACAGACTAATAAGGGTCTTACCTCAAGTTCTACAATGTTGTACTGTGAAGGGCAAGACAAAAGACTGGTTAATGTTTTATGAATAGCTCTCAGATTCCTCAAATTATCAGAGGAGCAAAGCTGTCAACAGCTGTAGGAACTAGGCAGATGCTTGGCTTTGTCTCTTCAATTAAACATCACATGCAGCTTTTGCACTGGGACTCAAATGTAAGTTCAGTAGATTCATTCAATCTCAGGAAAACAAATCCCCTTCCACTCCAATCTGACCTATATGAATGGAAAACACCATGTGTTGTGGTGAATGTTTGAGGACCTTCAAATCCACCCACACAGGTTTACTTAGAGAACCTCTGCAGACATGTACAGTATGTCTGTCCTGAGTGCTACGTGTCTCAACTGTTTGCGTAGCCTTATCAAACAGATAACATTGGCTAAATATTTGGATTTTGCCTAATAGTTGTTCAAAACATTTCCCATTTCCAAAACCTTATTGTTCATGAAGTTCTAACGAGATGTGTATGACATGTGGTGGCTTGTTTCAAGTTAAGCATTTACAGTATATTGTGCATAATGATCCTTGTCCATGTTTCACATTTTCAACACTCACCAGCTGATTGACAGGTCTAAAACTGGAATCCAAGGTGATGATTCTAAACTGCACTGTAAGAAGACAATGACAAGACTAAGACAAGCACTCAATGAGACCTTTAGAAGCATCATTTTGCTCACTTTCATTGGTTTTCCAGAAATCCCCATTGAAGGATTTCCAGATAACAGAAATCTTTTAAACGGGATTTCTGGAAAACCGGGGGTTTTAGGGAAAGTTACCCGAAATTTGCAAGACAAACTTATGACATCTACTCTGGATAATATTTTACACCGTTGGTACGAAGGCCCCAATTCAATCAATTGCAGATAAAGGAAATCTGCACTGAGAGTTTCCTGAAAATATTTACTCTATCGATATCCAATGATAATGTCCAGGAGAGGAACAGCTTGTAACGTGGCATGTTGGTTCAAACACCAGTGTACATATCCTGAGTGAACCCACGGTGGATCTCCAGTGTACATATCCTGAGTGAACCCATGGTGGATCTCCAGTGTACATATCCTGAGTGAACCCACGGTGGATTCCCAGTGTACATATCCTGAGTGAACCCACGGTGGAGTTTTTCTTTATCTGCATCTGATGGTCCTGTTTCAAATGTCTCTTAGGAGCAACGTGATGATATAGCAAACCATCATAGAAACATGCTACCACCTAGTTGTCCTGTTTCTTAGCAAGCAGACTAACTGTGTGAAATTACCTGTGTGTCCCGGGTTGTAGATTGGTTTATCTGTTTGGACGAATGTCCTCGGACTGTACGGTTTGATCAGGACCTTCCTCTCCTCTGTGGATAGAAACGTTTCACCTCGAACCTCCACCTTCAATTTTTGCACTTTGTCACTCTCCACATGAGGGGCCTGTCAGGGAGACAGAGAGCAACACATCGGTAAACTAATGTACCAATAGAATACGATCCAGCTGGTAAGAATGTGCTGCTTACAACGTTCATATCATCAATGTGTTTTAAAAATGCTATTTCTTTATTTAACATTTCAGCCTGAATCTCAGAAAAGTTATAGTAAGCCACCACTTTGATATTTCCCCTGAAATAACCTGGTATGGTTCTGGAGGTCGACCAGTGCTGGGCTGACCTGAAACTGGAAGCAGCGGTGAAACTCTTGGTCTGAACTCTCTTGGAGGAGAGTTTTGTTCTGTCCGTTGGCGATCAGAGATATGGTCATGACCAGGGTCTCGTTGGGCTGGAAAAGGCTGGCACAAAGCTTGACCTCTGACCCTGCCTGGATCACTGCAGGAATGGCTACCATGTAAACCCTACAGAGAACATACACACGCGCACCAACAAACAAATTGATACAAAAAAAGAAAAGATGATCTTAATCCTAAAACAACAGGATTTGAACGTTTAGTCCATAATTGTGCTTGATATGTGGTTTGGCTATTAGCTGGACAAAAATAGGCTATAGGGCTACATGAGAAGTGCAATACTGTTAATATACCATGTGTTAGTGCAGGTTTTCAGTGAATTTATGTAAAACACAGTGCTCATCTGCATTTCCTGTGGCGCCATGTATGTAAAATGTGTGTAGAATGTACATGTAACAACAAAAGAAAAAGATGTAAAAACAATGTTTATTTTGTCCTTCCGAAGAGGGGTGTGGTGGATGGGCCAATAAAAAAAATATTACAAAAATAAAGAATATTAAGGTGTAGGTGAAATACACAGAAACATTAAGGTGTAGGTGAAATACATAGAAACATTATTAAGGTGTAGGTGAAATACACAGAAACATTATTAAGGTGTAGGTGAAATACACAGAAACATTATTACTCACGGTCTTGGAGCTTCTTGACAGACACAAAGCCAGTGAAAGCAAGCAAAGAGAATCCATCTCCAAACCTGAAGCCCAGGAGGAACCATGACTGAAGGAGAGAAATAAAACACAAGTCAGCCTATGTCCCAGTATTCCTACTGGCAAGACCTCCCTACTGCGCTGTGTAGAGGATAAGCAGAGGAACTGGTGTAGCCAGGTTAAATGACTGGAGTAAAAGCCTTGTGAATGATTGACCCATTTGTGTCAATAACATGTCTTTTTTCTTTTTGTCCAAAATATACAGTGGGGTCCAAAATTATTGGATCCCTTGATAAATATGATACTGAGCTATATGGTATGCTCAAAAAGATTTAACAATTAGATTATTTGATACTAATACAATACAATACAGAGTAAGATATTTGGTTTAATAAGTAATACAAAAAATCGGTTTTACAATTATTTAATACCATTTTCAATACTACAGCACCCTCCCCTTGCGTATGTGGCAGGGTCTACATGCAATCACGGACTACAAAAGGAAAACCAGCCATGTCGCCGAGACCGACGTCTTGCTTTCGGACAAGCTAAACACCTTCTTCACACGCTTTGAGGATAACACAGTGCCACCGACGCGGCCAGCTTCCAAGGACTGTGGGCTCTCATTATCCGTGGCCGACGTGAATAAGACATTTAAGTGTATTAACCCTCGCAAGACTGCCGGCCCAGACAGCATCTCTAGCCGTGTCCTCAGAACATGTGCAGACCAGCTGGCTGTTGTGTTTATGAATATATTCAATCTCTCCCTATCCCAGTCTGCTGTCCCCACATGCTTCAAGATGGCCACCATTGTTCCTGTACCCAAGAAAGCAAAGGTAACTGAACTAAATGACTATCGCCCCGTAGGACTCACCTCTGTCATCATGAAGTGCTTTGAGAGACTAGTCAAGGATCATATCACCTCCACCTTACCTGCCACCCTAGACCCACTTCAATTTGCTTACCGCCCCAATAGATCCACAGATGATGTAATCGCCATCACTCTGCCCTATCTCATCTGGACAAGAGGAATACCTATGTAAGAATGCTGTTAATTGACTATAGCTCAGCATTCAACACCATAGTTCCCTCCATGCTCATCATTAAGCTTGAGGCCCCGCCCTGTGCAACTGGGTCCTGGACTTCCTGACGGCCCGCCCCCAGGTGGAGAAGGTAGGAAACAACACCTCCACTTCACTGATCCTCAACACTAGGGCCCCACAAGGGTGTGTACTCAGTCCACTCCTGTACTCCCTGTTCACCCATGACTGCGTGGCCAAGCACGCCTCCAACTCAATCATCAAGTTTGCAGACGACACAACAGTAGTAGGCTTGATTACCAACAATTATGAGACAGCCTACAGGGAGGAGGTGAGGGCTCTGGGAGTGTGGTGCCAGGAAAATAACCTCTCCCTCAACGTCAACAAAACTAAAGAGATGATCGATGACTTCAGAAAACAGCAGAGGGAGCACGCCCGATCCACATTGACGGGTGGAAAGCTTCAAGTTCCTTGGCGTACACATCACTGATAAACTGAAATGGTCCACCCACACAGACAGTGTGGTGAATAAGGTGCAATAGAGCCTCTTCAACCTCAGGAGGCTAAAGAAATTTGACTTGGCACCTTAAACCCTCACAAACTTCTACAGATGCACAATTGAGAGCATCCTGTTGGGCTGCATCACTGCCTGGTACGGCAACTGCACCGACCGCAACTGCAGGGCTCTCCAGAGGTTGGTGCGGTCTCAGGAAGGCCAAAAAGATCATCAAGGACAACAACCACCAGAGCCACTGCCTGTTCACCCCGTTATCATCCAGAAGGCGAGGTCAGTACAGGTGCATCAAAGCTGGGGCAGAGAGACTGAAAAACAGCTTCTATCTCAAGGTCATCAGACTGTTAAATAGCCATCACTAGCCAGCTACCACCCGGTCACTCAACCCTGCACCTTTATACATAGACATGGAATCACTGGCCACTTTAATAATAGATCACTAGTCACTTAAATAATGTTTACATATATTCCATTACTCATCTCATGTATATACTGTATTCCATACTATTTTACTGTATCTTAGTCTATGCCGCTTTGACATTCGTCCAAATATTTATATATTCTTGATTCCATTCCTTTACATTAGATTAGTGTGTATTGCGTGAAACTGTTAGATATTACTTGTTATATATTACTGCACTGTTTGAGCTAGAAACACAAGCATGTCGCTGCACCCGCAATAACATCTGCTAAACGTGTGTATGTGACCTATAACATGTTGTTTGATTTAACAAGCCTTTTTCTAAAATGTTTTATGAGATTGGAGAACACATTGGGAGAGATCTTAGACCATTCCTCTATACAGAATCTTTCTCGATCCTTGACATCCTTCATCTGAGCTTATGGACTTTCCTCTTCAATTCAAACCACAGGTTTTCAATGGGGTTCAAGTCTGGAGACTGAGATGGCCGTTGCACAACGTAGATTGAGGCCAATTAACCCTTTTTGGGGACTTTTGATCTGTGCTTGATGTTATTGTCTTGCTGGAAGGTTCACTTGAGGTTGTACCATGTGAGTTCATATGTGTACCTCAGACTTTTTTGTACCTTAGGGAACAACACTGTACCCAGAGCCAGCTCTACAGGGTGGCAAAGCTGGGCTTGGACTCCCCAAAACTAAATTGTGCCCCCCCCCTCAGTTTTGATTCCCCATAAAACATAACAAGTGGTATGTTAATTACAATGCACCACCTGTTGGATTTAATCAAAACTGATCCAGTGGAAGCAGAGTTTACTGATTCTTGCAAAGTGAAATCACAACCACAGCCATCAACAACAAATGGATCCCAGTCAATGTTCTTCAAAGATACAACGGCCTTTGTCAGCAATGCCGATTGTCACTGAAACATGGAATTGGATTAACATTTGGGACATCTATAGCAATGTTCAACAATTCCTTCTCCACTCTGAAGAACGTATTCAGTGAACACTGACACAGCATGTTACATCAACGAAAAGCCCAGTTTGTCCAGCTGGCATTTGAGAGGGTCCTGACAAGAACATTTCGCCAGGAAGGAGTATGGAAGCTTGTCATGAGGTTCAACACAGCATGGAGGAGGCTGCAACTTGTCTAAACGGTAACCTACAATCTTTATGGCCCTGGCCGCCGTGACAGAATGATTACTTCATTGGTTTTCCCTCATGTAAGCCTACTGGTCGTTTGGCTCGCGTCTCTACAACATGCTTTCTTGTGTACATTGTCCAGTACAGTACAGAAATACTGCTAGCCAGGTCTCTTGCTATTGAATTAAAGAGCAACTACATGTGTTAAAAAAACATTATTCCCAGACCTAAAAAAATGGTCTCCTGATGTGGTTTAAGCATTGTTATGGACCAAGATCATACAATTGTGGTCGTTTTTCTATATATAAAGTGTGATTTTGAGAGTGATAAAAACTCCATATAGTTTTTCCCACACGGTCCCTTCCTTTGCCAGGAGGGCAATATTAGAGTATACCAACTTCTTCAGGCACCACTGGAGGCAAGCCTGACTGTACCATAACCAAGTTAAAATCCGAAAAGCATTTATGTATATTCTATGTCCTTGGACACTGCTAGTTCTACATTGGTGGTTATAATTGGACAATAATTTACTTGATTCTGGGCAGCTTTTAGCAAAAGGCAGAAATGCATTCTTGCCAATAAGTCTGTGGTCATATCTATTTTATACCCAAAATAGGTTATAAGCTACTATCCCAGTTAAGAGTCCCAAGTGTGGTCACAGTACAAAATGATACAAGATGTTTTACACTAATTGTAATCATAATACAGCAGCATACTGTCATTTTATAGAAATAACACCTTCAAATAGTTGTATATACTTTAGTCAATGTGCAAAAATATAATCTTGGCAATATATGTATAACCAATGTCAGTTATGTCCACAGACCAGGTGGTGCAGCTGGAACTTCAGGTAGCTAAGTTAGAATCGCAAGGCAGGTTGAGTTCCAAGTAATCAGCGTACAGCAGCATACTGTCTTTAAAACTAGCACCTTCATTTAGCTGTAAAACTACAGTAACTTAGATTTAACTAGACAAAGCCTCCAGGGGACCATGACACAACGTTCTCTGAACGTCCTAAAAATGTTCTTGGGGACGTCCCTGGAACAAAACCTGGAGGGGACCACGACTGTTTAATTGAATTAATGTCAATTATGCCTTTTAAAGTAAAACCATTTCATTGACGTGATCACGTGAATGTCATGTGTTTCTTCACAAGGCAACCACTGATCAAGCAACATTATGGACTAAATGTTAAAATCCTGGTTCCTGTGTGTTTGTTGGTGTGTATTTTCTCTGGAGGGTTTACATGGTAGCCATTCCTGCAGTGATCCAGGCAGGCTCAGAGGTCAAGCTTTGTACCAGCCTTCTACAGCCCAACGAGACCCTGGTCATGACCATATCTCTGATCGCCAACGGACAGAACAAAACTCTCCTCCAAGAGAGTTCTGACCAAGAGTTTCACCGCTGCTTCCAGTTTCAGGTCAGCCCAGCACTGGTGGACCTCCAGAACCATTCCAATAAGAATCTACTGTACTTCTCAGTTTTGTGATGCATCTCTTAATTTTAGTTCTTACCAACTGAGCTGCACAGGATCATATGTTATTGGTTCATTGTCTTCCTAAGAAGCCCCTCATGTGGAGAGTGACAAAGTGCACAAATGTAAAGTCGTGGTTCGATGTGAAACGTTTCTATCCACAGAGGAGAGGAAGGTCCTGATCAAACCGTACAGTCCGATGACATTCGTCCAAACAGATAAACCAATCTACAACCCGGGACACACAGGTAATTTCACACAGTTAGTCTGCTTGCTAAGAAACAGGACAACTAGGTGGTAGCATGTTTCTATGATGGTTTGCTATATCACGTTGCTCCTAAGAGACATTTGAAACAGGACCATCAGATGCAGATAAAGAAAAACTCCACCGTGGGTTCACTCAGGATATGTACACTGGGAATCCACCGTGGGTTCACTCAGGATATGTACACTGGAGATCCACCGTGGGTTCACTCAGGATATGTACACTGGAGATCCACCGTGGGTTCACTCAGGATATGTACACTGGAGTTTGAACCAACATGCCACGTTACAAGCTGTTCCTCTCCTGGACATTATCATTGGATATCAATAGAGTAAATATTTTCAGGAAACTCTCAGGGCAGATTTCCTTTATCTGCAATTGATTGAATTGGGGCCTTCGTACCAACGGTGTAAAATATTATCCAGAGTAGATGTCATAAGTTTGTCTTGCAAATTTCGGGTAACTTTCCCTAAAACCCCCGGTTTTCCAGAAATCCCGTTTAAAAGATTTCTGTTATCTGGAAATCCTTCAATGGGGATTTCTGGAAAACCAATGAAAGTGAGCAAAATGATGCTTCTAAAGGTCTCATTGAGTGCTTGTCTTAGTCTTGTCATTGTCTTCTTACAGTGCAGTTTAGAATCATCACCTTGGATTCCAGTTTTAGACCTGTCAATCAGCTGGTGAGTGTTGAAAATGTGAAACATGGACAAGGATCATTATGCACAATATACTGTAAATGCTTAACTTGAAACTAGCCACCACATGTCACACACATCTCGTTAGAACTTCATGAACAATAAGGTTTTGGAAATGGGAAATGTTTTGAACAACTATTAGGCAAAATCCAAATATTTAGCCAATGTTATCTGTTTGATAAGGCTACGCAAACAGTTGAGACACGTAGCACTCAGGACAGACATACTGTACATGTCTGCAGAGGTTCTCTAAGTAAACCTGTGTGGGTGGATTTGAAGGTCCTCAAACATTCACCACAACACATGGTGTTTTCCATTCATATAGGTCAGATTGGAGTGGAAGGGGATTTGTTTTCCTGAGATTGAATGAATCTACTGAACTTACATTTGAGTCCCAGTGCAAAAGCTGCATGTGATGTTTAATTGAAGAGACAAAGCCAAGCATCTGCCTAGTTCCTACAGCTGTTGACAGCTTTGCTCCTCTGATAATTTGAGGAATCTGAGAGCTATTCATAAAACATTAACCAGTCTTTTGTCTTGCCCTTCACAGTACAACATTGTAGAACTTGAGGTAAGACCCTTATTAGTCTGTCAATTTATGATGACTGTCACTGTAAATACTACTACATTATAAGACAATGACTCCACCAGCTAGGTACTGTAGGTCATCATTCATTTCCACATGGCAGTAACCAGAAGACTCCCTATCAGCTTTATGTGATTACATCGGGGCACCTTCAGCAAGAAAACTTTGTAACGTTGCAGATAGACATGTAATGAATAGAGCTGTCGTGACTCCCTATTCTACATGTCAGACAGGCATGTTTGGCCTACATAACATATTTGTATGTGAACGTTCCACAATGTTGTACCCTGCTAAACATGCCTCTTGTTCTATGAACCAACAGGATGTTCATCAGAACAGGATTGGACAGTGGGTCAATACTACATCTAGTGGCAACATCCTACAGCTTTCTCACTCTCTGAACTCTGAAGCACCCGTAGGATCCTATGCTATTGTAGTGTGGATTGGTGAAAACAGAATATACCATCACTTCAAGGTAGACAAGTATGGTAGGTTAAGCTTTGTTCTTTCACCTTTCATGCTAGGTCATATTATGGATCTGCCAGTTGAAAGCAAAGAAAACAGGTTTTTAGACATTTAGCAAATGTAAAGTATATATTGTAGCGGGTTTCTAGCCAGGCTGAGCCTCAAGGTACAAGAACGAGGAGAAACAGAAGTGGGGAACCTTTCTCCAAGGCAGTGACCCAGGTCTTTTATTAGTGAAACTTTAACAGAGGCCACGCCCGGGCGCTGGGTAACAATGAAACCAAAACAAAAGCCTAGCTCTTTCGAGAGCCTTACTATACAGTTCTTCCGGGTCCCTCACTGTGACCGGACAGCTAAACTGTTTACCGGTTATAACCAAAAGAAAAGCGAGAGAGCAATTCAAATACAGTCTGGGTCTTACTGTGTGTGTCTTCTTGTCCAGTAGTCATTGAGGTCCAGTCCCTTCTTTCACTTGAGGTTATCCTAGAATCCTCTGCCCTCCTGGTAGCTTTTCCCACCAAACAACCAGCCGCTGGGTGTGCTCAAGGCCAGGTTAAAACACCTCTCCTTAAGTGGCTTCAGGTGTGTGTAATTAGGCCTTACCCTACCGGGACACCACCTCTCCTGGCCAGCAGATGTAGCCAACGAGCCGGAACATACCGGCCATCACAGACCCATCCTCTCACTCCACTACAATATATACAGTTGAAGTTGGAATTTTACATACACTTAGGTTGAAGTCATTAAAACTCATTTTTCAACCACTCCACAGATTTCATGTTAATAAACTATAGTTTTGTCAAGTTGGTTAGGACATCTACTTTGTGCATGACAAGTAATTCTTCCAACAATTGTTTACAGAGAGATTATTTCACTTATAATTCACTATTTCACAATTCCAGTGTGTCATAAGTTTACATACACTAAGTTGACTGTGCCTTTAAACAGCTTGGAAAATTCCAGAAAATGATGTCATGGCTTTAGAATCTTCTGATAAGCAAATTGACATAATTTGAGTCAATTGGAGGTTTACCTGTGCATGTATTTCAAGGCCTACCTTCAACATCAGTGCCTCTTTGCTCGACATCGTGGGAAAATCAAAAGAAATCTGCCAAGACCTCAGAAACAAAATGTAGACCTCCACAAGTCTGGTTCATCCTTGGGAGCAATTTTCAAACGTCTGAAGGTACCACGTTCATCTGTACAAACAATAGTACGCAAGTATAAACACCATGGGACCACCCAGCTGTCATACCGCTCAGGAAGGAGACACGTTCTGTCTCCTAGAGATGAACGTACTTTGGTGCGAAAAGTGCAAATCAATCCCAGAACAACAGCAAAGGACCTTGGGAAAATGATGGAGGAAACGGGTACAAAAGTATCTATATCCACAGTAAAACGAACCCTATGTCGACATAACTTGAAAGGCCACTCAGCAAGGAAGAAGCCACTGCTCCAAAACCACCATAAAAAAGCCAGACTACGGTTTGCAACTGCACATGGGGACAAAGATCGTACTTTTTGGAGAAATGTCCTCTGGTCTGATGAAACACAAATATAACTGTTTGTCCATAATGACCATCGTTATGATGGAGGAAAAAGGAGGAGGCTTGCAAGCTGAAGAACCTGGCTTACCTGGTTAAAATAAAGGCCAAATATTATTAATATTAATGCCCATTAATATTATTTTTACCAAAACCGAAAATAAAAATAACTAAGAAGAAACTTTGGAGGGGGTCAGCTCTATCTCTGTAAAGGGTTCTGTTCTACATCAGCTCTATCTCTGTAAAGGGTTCTGTTCTACATCAGCTCTATCTCTGTAAAGGGTTCTGTTCTACATCAGCTCTATCTCTGTAAAGGGTTCTGTTCTACATCAGCTCTATCTCTGTAAAGGGTTCTGTTCTACATCAGCTCTATCTCTGTAAAGGGTTCTGTTCTATATCAGCTCTATCTCTGTAAAGGGTTCTGTTCTATATCAGCTCTATCTCTGTAAAGGGTTCTGTTCTATATCAGCTCTATCTCTGTAAAGGGTTCTGTTCTATATCAGCTCTATCTCTGTAAAGGGTTCTGTTCTACATCAGCTCTATCTCTGTAAAGGGTTCTGTTCTACATCAGCTCTATCTCTGTAAAGGGTTCTGTTCTACATCAGCTCTATCTCTGTAAAGGGTTCTGTTCTACATCAGCTCTATCTCTGTAAAGGGTTCTGTTCTACATCAGCTCTATCTCTGTAAAGGGTTCTGTTCTATATCAGCTCTATCTCTGTAAAGGGGATCTCGGGTTTTGTCCAGCTAGTCACCTTTTCCTCACTGTAGCAATTTGATGGGTATTGAGTGCGAAAATAAAGACTACAACAAAACAGTTACGGTGCATGCAGGCGTTTAGATTGTAGATCGTAGATGAACTTTTACATAACTGTATGTCTATGATAGGACTACAAATGAGTGCAACAGAGAACCCCTTCGGACCAAAATAACTTTTAATGTTATTAAAAGTTAACATTAAAGGTACCACGTTCAGGATCGGTTTTGTATTGTATATTCCCTCTGATTTATACCTATATCTGCACAGTTGTTGAAGCCCGGTCAAGATGGCCACAACTCTATATCTGTTTGTTTTATTTTACCCGGAGCAGTTTCGCGGAACAGTGGAATGGTAAACCGGCTAAACCGGCTGACGGAGCGCGCAGGACGATGGAAATGAAGCGCACCGAAGATGTGGCACATGCGCAGACCGCCAGTAATGTTGACAGACAACTGACACGGTAAGTAGCTAACATCTCCCGATCTTGTCTGTAGCTATTGTGCAAATGCTGTATTCTCTGTGCAATTCAGTGTTTCATGCAGAGTTGTACAAATGCCAAACATTGGACATTTGCTTGGCTTTATTACAGGCTAAATAGCGAGTTTACGTTAACAAACAACATTAGCTATAGCAAAGATGCTTTGTTGAACTGACGCGTCGCAGCTTGAAGGAACCGCTGGAATAATGCATATTGTTCTGCTAATGCTAGTTACATATTCGTAATTTATACAACAAGTAAATATCGGCATGCGTGTTGGTTAGTTACTACTTTAGCAAGCTGGATTTGGCATTTAGATATTTCGTGGCAGCTGTTTGCATGACGTCTTCAGTAATATAATGCATGTGTTAAAGTTCCAGGGTAACGTTAGGTAGTTATTCGGTCATTGTAGGGCAACGTTGACTGTAACTACCGAAGGGCCTAAAGATGACTGCTATCACTACAATCAACACACTATAGTTTGTTCCCTTGAATTGTTTCAGATTTCTAAATGGATATAAACGCAGAGCCTGTAACAATGTTTGGAAATCCGAGGTTTCAGGTTTGTGATTAGTTTTATTTTGTTTGACCAGAACTCAAGCCTGTTTAGATCCTGGGTGAATGAAGGAGATTCTCTTTCCAGTTGACACTGTGAAAATGAAGGGGTGAGCTTAACAATACATTGATTTAACCATAATCCATATTCTAGTACAAGTTGAAAGAGTGGTGGGTTACTGTATGTTAACGTTGTTCTTCTCATTGTGTTATGTAGTCAACAGAAAAGCCCTGACCCGGATGAAAGTGCACATGTCATTGAAGAAGGTAAGGAATTTTTATTTTTTTATAAACCTTTATTTAACTAGGCAAGTCAGTTAAGAACAAAATCTTAATGCTTATATTAAAGATACTGTATTCTGATTTTTGCTCTACAAGGTGCAGTGGCCACAGCCGATGACCCATCAGCTGCCATCGCCACCATTCAGTCTGCCGCTACCTTCTCCTCAGAGCATCCCATAAAGTATCTATTCAAGACGGAGGGAGCTGGGGGGCAGGTAGGGGAGCTGTACTACCCTCCCGCTGGGCAGGTACAGTCAGGGAGCTGAAGCTCCGAGCCCAGCCATAGTTTTCTGAGGCTCAGTCTTTTGTCATTACTAATGACCGAATTGATGTTTCGCTCAACACACCTGCGTGTTTTCTTTTGCTGAAGGTGACATACAGAGTCATCCAGGTGTCTGATGGACAGTTGGAGGCTCAAAATGATGGAGCCACAGCGGTCAGTGTGCTCGCTGGATTCCCTGCAGCCCCACAGCCTATGACCCAGGTGAGATTTTATACAAGCAGGACTTGGGGCCCTCCGAGGGGGAAACACTAGTTTTGAAATGATGTCAAGATAAGTCATTTCAAACTGTTTCTGTTTGTAATTACGTACATTTGAACCAGTTTTGCCCAGGTGGCTAGTAATATTCAATCAAAGTCGGATTCTGGAAATCAAACAGCAGTTTTTAATCTGGGATAATAAAGACTCTACTACATTCTTCTAATACTCACTGTATACAGGTTTGATTGTTATTCAACTCTGACAAAGGTGTCGTCTTGCTGTAGGCTTTGTTCTCTCAGTCTGAGGGGTTGGAGGGGGACGGCACTGAGACTCATTACACCTACTACCCTGCCACCATCGCTGATGCTTCACCAGGCACCATGGTAACCAGCGTGGTGCCGGCATCTGATACACATCTAAGTCAGAGCACTCCCACTGGTGAGAAGATTAAGAAGACTCAATCACATAGAAAAATAATTGCTAGATAGAATGAATAGATCCTACTTCTATGCTCCATCAGATGATGTATTTATTTCCAATTGGCTTTCCACTTTGATTGCCGTTTGATATTGATACATTTAATATAAACAATTTGTATTGAAGGAAGCAAGGGACTTCTTTGTTTCAGGGCAGTTGTATGTGATGATGTCCCCTCAGGAAGTGCTGACGGGAGCCAACCAGAGGTCCATTGCACCTCGCACACAACCGTACAACACGTAAGCTGCCATTTTGATCAGTACAGTGTTGGGTAGAAATCAGAATTAGATTAGTAACATAGATAATTAAGATGTCTTATTTTGCAGAATATGCTTATGTGGAATGTATCCTTTTGGACTCAGGCTTGTCTCACATGTCCTTGTTGCTGGGGGAATTGGTGAGGCTCCACAGTGTCTGGGCGCCAGGGGTTCATTCCTTGGCTCCACAGGTCAGGGGTATCTGGAACTGACAAGTGGTTGATGCCATGGAGTGAGTGTGTTTGTGTTGAGACGAGGTGCCAGGCACAGAGTGGAGTCTCACCCTCGGGGTGAACTCGGTACCGTCTGTGCAAAATGATAGATAGTGTGGGATATTCCTCTCTCATTTATCAAATTGAGTTCAAGGAAGAACTCTGACGTGTGTGATTAGTTCACGTCTCCTCATTTTGATAATATAGAAAAATACCACAGTAGGTACTGGACTGGAGAAACCAGGCGTATCGTCACAGTTACCATGTTAGTCACACTGTCCCGTGTCCATTGTTGAGTTTCTTTGCGTGTTGGGTCTTGATTACTTCGTCTTGTTACAGTTTAGCTGCACATATGGATGTATGCTGTGTATGACAATGGTTTCCATGGTAATACATCTGTTTATTCATGTCTATACTGATTATGTCTTGCAGAAAATCTGAGGTCCCACGCACTTCTAGAGATGACAAAAGGCGAGCCCAGCACAACGAGGGTGAGACCTACAGTTGAAGTCGGAAGTTTACATACACCTTAGCCAAATACATTCAAACTCAGTTTTTCACAATTCCTGACATTTAATCCTAGTAAAAATTCCCTGTCTTAGGTCAGTTAGGATCACCACTTTATTTTAAGAATGTGAAATGTCAGAATAATAGTAGAGAGAATGATTTATTTCAGCTTTTATTTCTTTCATCACATTCCCAGTGGGTCAGAAGTTTACATACACTCAATTAGTATTTGGTAGCATTGCCTTTAAATTGTTTAACTTGGGTCAAGTGTTTCGGGTCGCCTTCCACAAGCTTCCCACAATAAGTTGAGTGAATTTTCTTGACAGAACTGGTGTAACTGAGTCAGGTTTATAGGCCTCCTTGCTCGCACAAGCTTTTTCAGTTCTGCCCACACATTTTCTATAGGATTGAGGTCAGGGCTTTGTGATGGCCACTCCAATACCTTGACTTTGTTGTCCTTAAGCCATTTTACCACAACTTTGGAAGTATGCTTGGGGTCATTGTCCATTTGGAAGACCCATTTGCGACCAAGCTTTAACTTCCTGACTGATGTCTTGAGATGTTGCTTCAATATATCCACATAATTTTCCTTCCTCATGATGCCATCTATTTTGTGAAGTGCACCAATCCCTCCTGCAGCAAAGCACCCCCACAACATGATGCTGCCACCCCCGTACTTCACGGTTGGGATGGTGTTCTTCGGCTTGCAAGCCACCCCCTTTTTCCTCCAAACATAACGATGATCATTATTGCCAAACCGTTATATTTTTGTTTCATTAGACCAGAGGACATTTCTCCAAAAAGTACGATCTTTGTCTCCATGTACAGTTACAAACCGTAGTCTGGCTTTTTTATGGCGGTTTTGGAGCAATGGCTTCTTCCTTGCTGAGCGGCCTTTCAGGTTATGTCGATATAGGACTCGTTTTACTGTGGATATAGATACTTTTGTACCTGTTACCTCCAGCATCTTCACAAGGTCCTTGTTATTCTGGGATTGATTTGCACTTTTCACACCAAAGTACGTTAATCTCTAGGTGACAGAACGTGTCTCCTTCCTGAGCGGTATGACGGCTGCGTGGTCCCATGGTGTTTATACTGGCGTACTATTGTTTGTACAGATGAACATGGTACCTTCAGGCATTTGGAAATTGGATGACTTGTGGAGGTCTACAATTTTTTTTCTGAAGTCTGCTGATTTATTTAGATTTTCCCATGATGTTGAGCAAAGAGGCACTGAGTTTGAAGGTAGGCCTTGAAATACATCCACAGGTACACCTCCAATTGACTCAAATTATGTAAATTAGCCTATCAGAAGCTTCTAAAGCCATGACAAGCTGTTTAAAGGCACAGTCAACTTAGTGTATGTAAACTTCTGACCCACTGGAATTGTGATATAGTGAATTATAAGTGAAATAATCTGTAAACAATTGTTGGAAGAATTACTTGTGTCATACACAAAGTAGATGTCCTAACCGACTTGACAAAACTATAGTTTGTTAACATGAAATCTGTGGAGTGGTTGAAAAATGAGTTTTAATTACTTCAACCTAAGTGGATGTAAACTTCCCACTTCAACTGTAGATACCCATCCTAAATTACTCATAATACATCATATGAAATGTCCCTTAAATGCTATTTGGGTTTGCATGTCACGTTGAGCACAGAATCATATGTTGCCCTGCCTGCCTATTCAAATGTGTTCTTGTGTAATCTTTCTCCAAGTTGAACGTAGACGCAGGGACAAGATCAACAACTGGATCGTCACGCTCTCAAAGACCATCCCAGACTGCAACATTGACCCTACCAAGTCAGGGCAGGTCAGTATCAGCAATGAGGTCAGTATCACCATCAAATGGGTCACTCAAGTCTCAAGAACTTAGCTATAAAAATTAAATTAAAATTAAGACCTAGAGTTTTTCCTTGTCAGAACACATTCTCTTCCCTGGAAAAACATCCTGGCCCTACATGGGAGAGGGTGACACGGTCTTTGTGTTTTGGTCCAGAGTAAAGGTGGGATCCTCTCCAAAGCCTGTGACTATATCCAGGAGCTTCGGCAGAACAACCTCAGACTAGGGGATGACCTAAGCACCCTGGAGAGGCTCAGAATGGACAACCAACTACTGAGGCAGGAGGTAAGACACATGGCTTCGTTTACACAGACAGCCCAATTCTGCTATTTTGTCCAATTATTGTAGAAAGATCTGATCTGATTGGTCTAAAGACCAATAAGTGGGAAAATATTCGGATTGGGTTTTGTAATTGTTTCAGATTTGGATTTTGCTGATCAGACTGTAGGATTAGTGAATGAGAGAACAAAAATATACCATCAATCCTGTTCACCTACTTACTACAACACTAATTGTATGCAATCACATTGTATGTTGTAGATTTGACTACATTGTAGTCAGACTGCATGGCATCACTGATCTACAAAACAACAACTTATTAACTACTTATAAAGTGATCAAGGTTAGGGGTTCTGCACATCGCAGTGCTCAAACATGCTGAAAATGTAAATTGTAAACAAAAACCTGAGGACAGATTTTCACAAATATCCATACATCAGCTGTAATAATAGGCATTTTTTTTTAGCTGCTTTTCCCCTCCAATTCTGCACAGGTAGAAGACTGGAAATCCAAGAACCAGATTCTGAGGAACCAGATGCGACAGAATGGCATTGTTGGAGCAGCGAGCGCAGACCCTCAGTGAGGAGCAGCATGGGTAGTCAGGGGAGAGAAAGGATGTTGGATCATAGAATTGGAATATCTCAGTGGAGGAATGGTAGAATTAACTTGTGACGACAGAACTTTGGACCTGAAACCAGATGAAAATTCTCACTTCAATACAAAATCAGTCCAAAGGAGTTTGCAGATAGGTCTTTAAATTGTTACTTTACATAAGGAAACCATGTTAGCTCTTATTGGTAAAGATTTAGCCCACAGCTATTCAGCTGTCATGTACATACAATACAATACATACAATTGTTAAGGTTTTTTACCTTTTTGACACATTTGCCCTTCATTGTATCAAGTATATTTAGTAACTCTTAGTATAAGTATCTAAATATATTTTCAGATGTCCCCTCTTCCAGAAATCGCTCAGCACTTTGTTTTTATAAAGTTGTCAGTGGAAAATGTATTACAATGATATATATATATATATTGTAATAAAGGATATTTGTATTGGTAAATGATGATGGAACTTCATAATTGAGTGAAAACCTTAATTGGATTGAGAGCTTTCTGTTCAATTCACTTATTGAATCCACTGTGAACATAAGTTGTATCATTTAATTTCATCATTATTTAATTTTTTATGATACATATTTTTTTTATTTAACCTTTATTTAACTAGGCAAGTCAGTTAACCTACAGGGTCAGCACCTGGCGCAAATTAGGGTTAAGTGCCTTGCTCAAGGACAAATGCAGGATTTCACCTTGTCGGCTCGGGTATTCGAACTAGTGACCTTTGAGTTACTGGCCCGAAGCTCTAGGCTACCTGCCGCCCTACCTAGTACATAATGTATGTTTGTCATTAGTCATTAGACTTAACTATATTTTCTATCTGTACTGTTTCCTGAATGCATGCAATTTATGGGAACTCACCAGCAGGGGTCATCATTCAGCCCTTTAAGAATTAGGCTACAGTGTAGCAGTCATGTCACATTTCAACGTGAAATCTCATGGGTACACAAGTTTACTGTACGTACCGCATAAACCGAGGTATTTGATGTCGTTCACAAGCGAATAAGACTAGGGCTAAGAAAATTAAGTGCAATTTATTGGTAGCTGGCCAAGGCACTGTTCTAGAAACTCAGATAAAGGTCAGTTGTTTATGTGAGCGTACGAGGTTTGGGAACAGAGTTCGTATACGTGGTTGGTTCATTTCACAACATATGCAAGTCAAAGCACACAAAAACAAACTGCGCTTGAACAATACCAAATCAGACTTACCGCCGCACAAGGTAGGCAAACTACCAAAATAATGTAAAGATTACGTTTATTCTGGTCACCTTTATGACCAGGGCTGGCTGTGTGTGAGAGCCAGAGAGGGTACTGGTCACCTTTATGACCAGGGCTGGCTGTGTGTGAGAGCCAGAGAGGGTACTGGTCACCTTTATGACCAGGGCTGGCTGTGTGTGAGAGCCAGAGAGGGTACTGGTCACCTTTATGACCAGGGCTGGCTGTGTGTGAGAGCCAGAGAGGGTACTGGTCACCTTTATGACCAGGGCTGGCTGTGTGTGAGAGCCAGAGAGGGTACTGGTCACCTTTATGACCAGGGCTGGCTGTGTGTGAGAGCCAGAGAGGGTACTGGTCACCTTTATGACCAGGGCTGGCTGTGTGTGAGAGCCAGAGAGGGTACTGGTCACCTTTATGACCAGGGCTGGCTGTGTGTGAGAGCCAGAGAGGGTACTGGTCACCTTTATATTATAGTCACAGGCTTTGGAGAGGACAAGTAAGTACAGTAACATGTAACAGTATTGACACTTGTTGAATAACAACATACACCTCACCTCTGAGAAACTGTAACTGGAATAGGTTTTATGGCCTTGTTTACATGTTAGTATCTCTCTCTTTGACTTAGCCTGGAGAGCTGGCCATATACTATGAGCTAGAGAAGAGCAGCTCCAGGGGTATAGTGGAGGTATGCCCTGAGACCCACAAGTACGCAACAGGACAGATAATCTGCGTAGAACTTATTTGCCACCAACAGAAAAGTCTAAAAGCCCAGGTATCTCTGTGTATTTTAGGATAACAATTAACCTGTGTTGACTGTGCACAGGGGATTACACTCCTATAGACATGAGCAGCTTGCCACCATTCTGGTTAGTTTATCTGAGTGATCCCAGTGACTCATGATAGAATTTAATGTTCCTTTTTGAAATAATGTTATTGCATACGTGTTTATTTTATATTTTCAGATGACGATTTAGCCAAATTAAGATTGAACGTACTTTTTATTATTGTCGGTTACTCCAAAATGTATCTATATTTTCGCGTTATAAGTAGTATATATAAGCTGGGCTGGAAGACTGGGGCAGATTTATTCAAACCAAAATGAGAGACTCCAAGCTTCGTAAAGTTTCCTTGATAGCTATGCTCTTTCTGGGTCCATCAGCCCAGATCTTTCTGGGTCCATCAGCCCAGATCTTTCTGGGTCCATCAGCCCAGATCTTTCTGGGTCCATCAGCCCAGATCTTTCTGGGTCCATCAGCCCAGATCTTTCTGGGTCCATCAGCCCAGATCTTTCTGGGTCCATCAGCCCAGCCGAACCGCTCGCCATTTGTAATTAGATTGCTTTACCTACCGACACTAATCGCGTTGCCATGACTACTTTTCTGCGTCAAGTAGCGGAACGAGATTGCGTCAAAACAACGTACGCCGTAATTACGTACGTGTCCTCCAGAGGGTTTCTCTGCAGGGAATGGACTGGAGCAGGCTGGCCCAGTTCATGGATAAGAACTTTGAGCTGCGACTGTAAAGACAAGCGTGACATCCTTTGAGTCTATCACTGGTTTGAGGAAGTTAATCTCTGTGCTCCCATGAACTGGGCTATTTTCTGTGACCTTGAAAACATAACACATGAACGCGAACTGTCATAAAGCCAGAAGATGTTCTTGACCACATGTCCTGATCAGGAACAACTCTTGGTCCTAAAGAGTTAACTGTCATCAACGAACAGAATGATTTTACACAGTAAGATGTAAGGGCATCTTTTTGTTCACACAGGAAGCCTGTCCTATAGGTCTGTACACAGAAGACTGTTTGGACCCATCTCAAGATGGTGTAATTGGCAAGACGGGTAAAGTATAGAGTTACAATTTCCAAGATGATCTTATCTTTTCCTATAATGTTTATTTTGTTTATCGTTCGGTGTGTTTGCTTGCTACTGCAGTTTGGCTCAGCTGCGAAACTACTCCACAGTGGTGGTCTCCCGTGTAGCTCAGATGGTACAGCATGGCGCTTGCAACGCCAGGGTTGTGGGTTCGATTCTCACAGGGGACCAGTGAGAATGAACATGTATGCACTAACTGTAAGTAGCTCTGTCTAAATGACGTGAATGTAAAATGTGGTGCTGTAGTAGGCTTGTGTCTGGATCAAGGAAGACTGGTAAGGCTTATACTTTTACATCTTAAACAACACTATATACTGTATGCGTGGTGCAATCAATGTAAAAGAGCTTAATTAGTTTTCGTACTTTGGTCACTTTATTTTGATAGTCCTGTAAAGATGGTTAATTGATGCTTAAACTATTAACTGCAACTCCGTTATATAACTCGATTTAACTTGAAACACCACAGCTTCCTAGGGTTAGGGCTAAAGTTTGTTGCTAGTTACTTGTGCATCTATTAACGTGTCCATCTGTTTGTCTGTAGAAGACTATCCAAATCCAGTGTTACCCATACATTAGTAATGTTGTGCCTGTCTTTGCTTTGACACTAGGTGGAGATGAGGAAAGCGTTCCAAGAGGCTGGCTGTGTCTTCTCTGTGGTCGTGCCATATAACCCATCTGGTACCATTGGAACCAACAGCCAAGGCTGATTTTAAATTATTTACAGTATAACGGACATCTTAATAATCAATCAAATGTAAAATCTCTAGCTAAGATAACACAACATGATATTGTTCAACTCATGTGGGCAGATTTATAGTCAGTGATTTCCTTTATGAATGGTTTATGATGAGACAGTTGTGAAATGGATGTGCCTTGTAATGGTTTGTGAGTAATTTGACAAATGTAACACATTTGTCTTTTTATGAACATTGAATAAATATGAATGATTCATTTATTAGCAAAATGCAGTGTATCAGTAGCCTTGTTTCGCGTATTTATTCCATATACCATATTAGGTCTAACGTCACGTAACTTAACGTTTTGAGGACACTAATTGTAAACAAAAAAGCTATACTGAATAGCATGTAATGCTAGTATGCCTATTATCATTATCATTATCATTATAATGCTACTGTAATTAGGACAGTCCTTGGGTCCCAGACAGAGTACAGTCCCGTGCGCTCTGCAAGTATATTTCCTTTTTAAACACGAAGCAGCAGCAGACATCAGTTTCTGGGGGCGGGGAGGGAGCGCCCGCGACCGCACTTACTCACACAACATAATCGGTTGTAGTCTGTTAGTTATCTTTCCCACCACTCGCTGCAGTATCGTAGACTGGCTCTAGTCTCTGAACCAATGGAATCCTGAATAATGGCTGCAAAAGAGGATCTCTACAGCAAAATCCTCCCGCTAAGACTTCGGCCGAAAGTACCGGGCACTGTGAAATATGGCTCGAATTTGGACGTCCTCTTATCGATGGGTTTCCCCAAAGCCAGGGCGTAAGTAGGCTACTGTGTACTTTATCTGAGTCACTCGTAGAGGTGAGCACTACCTCTTTGGGTACAGTTTTAGCATTTGTTAAAATGTCAATTTGTATTTGGTTAAAAATACAATGTTTTCTGACGCACTGTCGTATTTCACCAATAAGGCAATGTATTGATCCCCATTCTCTTGGCTGGCAGTTTGACTTTTCCCCCTCACGACCAGAAACTCTCAGTCAACCTGTAATCAGGGGTAAGGGTAGACGTATCATATTCAACTAAAATCCGGGACACTCAAAATAGTATATTATGTTGGTATGGTATGTATTCATTTGTGGATCCATTTCGTATGATATGTTACTAATTGCAATTCTTACAATATAATTTGCAGTAAGTACACTGCCTTCAGAACCTCTTGACTTTTTGTTGTTGTGCTACAGCCTGAATTTAAAATGGATTCAACTGAGATGTTCTGTCACTGGCGTTACTCTATAATGTCTGTGGAATTGTTCTTTTAGACATTTTTACAAATTAATAAAAAATAAATAATATTAAAAGCTGTCTAAGTATTCAACCCCTAAATAAATTCAGGAGTAAAAATGTGTCAAAGTGCGCGAGCGTTGCAAATTAAATTTAAAATGTTTATATCCCTGGACAAATTAGCTAGCAACAACAAGCTAGCTAGCTAAATTGCCACATGTGCGTCATTTTAACAAGTCACATAATAAGTTGCATGGACTCACTCTGTGTGCAATAATAGTCTTTAACATTATTTGTGAACGACTACCTCCATCTCTGTACTCCAAACATACAATTATCTGTAAGGTCCCTCAGTCGAGCAGTGAACTTCAAAAACTCCAAAGATGTTTTCCAATGCCTTGCAAAGAAGGGCACCTATTGATAGATCAGTAAAAAATAATAAAAAAGCAGACATTGAATATCACATTGAGCATGGTGAAGTTAATAATTATACCATGGATGGTGTATCAATATACCCAGTCACTACAAAGATACAGGAATCCTTCCTAACTCAGTTGCCGGAGAGGAAGGAAACCACTCAGGGATTTCACCATGAGGCCAATGGTGACTTTAAAACAGTTACAGAGTGTAATGCCTGTGATAGGAGAAAAATGAGGATAAATCAACAACATTGTAGTTACTACACAATACTAACATAAATGAGTGAAAATAAGGAAATATACAAATATTCCAAAACATGGATCCTGTTTGCAATAAAACTGCCACAAATGTGGCAAAGAAATTAACTTTATGTCCTGAATACAAAGTGTTATGTTTGGGGCAAATCCAACACCACAACACTATTCATGACTAGTATCCCCACTTTCCCTCTCCCTTCATATGTTCAAGCGTGGTGGTGGCTGCATCATGTTATGGGTATGCTTGTCATCAGCAAGGACGAGGGAGTTTTTCAGGATAAAAAGAAACAGAATGGAGCTAAGCACAGATAAAATCCTAGAGGAAAACTTGGTTCAGTCAGCTTTCCAACAGACACTGTGAAATAAATTCACCTTTCAGCAGGACAATAGCCTAAAATACAAGGCCAAATATATACTGGAGTTGCTTACCAAGATGACATTGAATGTTCCTTAGTGGCCTAGTTACAGTTTGGACATAAATCAGCTTGAGAATCAATGGCAACCAAGTTGAAAGAGCTTGACGAATTACAAAAAAAAAAAAGTGCAAATATTGTACAATCCAGTTGTGTAATGCTCTTTTGAGACATACCCAGAAAGACTCACAGCTATAATCGCTGCCAAATGGTGATTCTAACATCTTGACTCAGGGTTGTGAAAACTTATGTAAATTAGATATTTCTGTATTTCATTTTCAATACATGTTTTCACTTTGACATTATGGGGTATTGTGTGTAGATTGGTGAGGAAAAAATATATTTAATCAATTTCGAATTCAGGCTGTAAAATGTGGAATAAGTCAATGTGAATTAATACTTTCTGAAGGCACTGTATGATATGTTACGAATTTCAATTTATTGTGGCTAACGTTAGCTAGGTGGCTAACTTTAGCTAGGATAGTGGTTAGGGTTAAGATTAGGGGAAGGGTTAGCTAACATGCTAAGTAGTTGTAAAGTAGCTAAAAAGTAGTAAGTAGTTGCTAAAATGCTAAAGTTGTCCATGATGAGATTCAGGTTGCATTCACGTTATACGCCCATCCACCTAACTTTAGTTTTTGCCTTAAGTAACAGCCTGGTCTCATAGACTAGATGTAACAATGAGGGAAATTCGGGCCACTCAAATTAGTACGATATGCTAGGCCTTTATTATTTTTTTATTTTTTATTTCACCTTTATTTAACCAGGTAGGTCAGTTGAGAACAAGTTCTCATTTGCAACTGCGACCTGGCCAAGACAAAGCAAAGCAGTGCGACAAAAACAACACAGAGTTACACAGTAAACAAACATAGTCAAAAACACAATAGAAAATCTATATACAGACTTTACACTCGCACCCGTATATATGTTGAAAATGGCAGATTTGAGCACTAATAAGCACCTAAATTGGAAGTTAGTGTCTGTGCAGTAACATGCTATACATAACATCAGGTCTCTGGCCCTGCGCTTCACAGCACTGTATGGGTTTTACAAGCAGCTCATAAATCATTAAGCTTAATACCTTAAGGTCACGTTTTACCCCTAGCTTTGGAATTCGTAACATATCAAACTAAATGTATATCACGTCTATCCCTGAATCCAGGTTGTCTTATGTAACAAAACATAACATATCATACTAATTAGACTGTCCCGGATTGTAGTTTACTATGTTACGTCTAGTCTATGAAACCAGGCTGTCTCAAGCGGTCACTTTGTAGGCTACTGTATGTTGCTCTTGGTCTGGCTTGGAGTTTGGTGCGCAATAGGCATTGATGGTAATTGGTGGAGACTAGATAAGCTGGAATTCTTAGAAATGCTGAAAGTATAGATGAGATGAGATACACTTCACTTACACAGATATGATGAGAGAGAGAGAATACATTGTTAACTTTTCAAACAGATATCAATTACATAATTTCTATGCGAACAGGATCACAACCCACATCATTGTTCAGTAAAACTTTAAACCTGCGTCCCAGGGGTTATGATCATAGTTATGATAGACTGGGTTATGATCATAGTTATGATAGACTGGGTTATGATCATAGCTTTGATAGACTGGGTTATGATCATAGTTATGATAGACTGGGTTATGATCATAGTTATGATAGACTGGGTTATGATCATAGTTATGATAGACTGGGTTATGATCATAGTTATGATAGACTGGGTTATGATCATAGTTATGATAGACTGGGTTATGATCATAGTTATGATAGACTGGGTTATGATCATAGTTATGATAGACTGGGTTATGATCATAGTTATGATAGACTGGGTTATGATCATAGTTATGATAGACTGGGTTATGATCATAGCTTTGATAGACTGGGTTATGATCATAGTTATGATAGACTGGGTTATGATCATAGTTATGATAGACTGGGTTATGATCATAGTTATGATAGACTGGGTTATGATCATAGTTATGATAGACTGGGTTATGATCATAGTTATGATAGACTGGGTTATGATCATAGTTATGATAGACTGGGTTATGATCATAGTTATGATAGACTGGGTTATGATCATAGTTATGATAGACTGGGTTATGATCATAGTTATGATAGACTGGGTTATGATCATAGTTATGATAGACTGGGTTATGATCATAGTTATGATAGACTGGGTTATGATCATAGTTATGATAGACTGGGTTATGATCATAGTTATTCAAAATAGTATTGTATTACATCTCACACTTTTAAGTCCCAGTCTCAAGTCTGTATTACCTCTTAGACACTGAGGTCAGATGTCATAGGGAGTCTGTTGTGACTTGCATGCTGAATGGTCACAGACATTACACACACAAACACACAAACACACGGCAGTAGGAATGCCTCGAGGCTCCCTTTGTCAGCAGAGAGAGAAAGAAAGAGGGTGAGAGAAGCCACAAGCTCTTTTACATTAGACAGTCCGTGACTGCTTGGCAATGACAGAGCAAGTTATTAATAGCCTCTTCCTCTCTGTCTCTCTCTATCTCACTCACTCAAGTATTGACCCACTACATTTCTTGACCGACTTAAAGGGACATGCCCCAGGAGATTCGTCATATCTGCATCCTCTGTCACTGACTAGTGTTTTGGTCCAGGGAGGGGTAGGAGGGGTTTGCCTGAGAGCGTGTTGGATTCACTGGACACTGAAATAGTTAAGCAGTCTGATATTCACTTAGATGCTTAGAAGAATGAGAATCCTGATGGGGAACAAAGCTGTAGATCCTCTCTGGTGGGATGAACCGCTGTACCTACAGTGAAAGATATCATTGAGGAATCACAAGGTGCTGTAACATCTGGGATGTTGAAACCCACAGTCACGAGATGCTGTAACATCTGGGACGTTGAAACCCACAGTCACGAGATGCTGTAACATCTGGGACGTTGAAACCCACAGTCACGAGATGCTGTAACATCTGGGACGTTGAAACCCACAGTCACGAGATGCTGTAACATCTGGGATGTTGAAACCCGCAGTCACGAGATGCTGTAACATCTGGGATGTTGAAACCCACAGTCACGAGGTGCTGTAACATCTGGGATGTTGAAACCCGCAGTCACGAGATGCTGTAACATCTGGGATGTTGAAACCCACAGTCACGAGATGCTGTAACATCTGGGATGTTGAAACCCACAGTCACGAGATGCTGTAACATCTGGGACGTTGAAACCCACAGTCACGAGATGCTGTAACATCTGGGATGTTGAAACCCACAGTCACGAGATGCTGTAACATCTGGGATGTTGAAACCCACAGTCACGAGATGCTGTAACATCTGGGATGTTGAAACCCACAGTCACGAGATGCTGTAACATCTGGGATGTTGAAACCCACAGTCACGAGATGCTGTAACATCTGGGATGTTGAAACCCAAAGTCACGAGATGCTGTAACATCTGGGATGTTGAAACCCACAGTCACGAGATGCTGTAACATCTGGGATGTTGAAACCCACAGTCACGAGATGCTGTAACATCTGGGATGTTGAAACCCACAGTCACGAGATGCTGTAACATCTGGGATGTTGAAACCCACAGTCACGAGATGCTGTAACATCTGGGATGTTGAAACCCAAAGTCACGAGATGCTGTAACATCTGGGATGTTGAAACCAACAGTCACGAGATGCTGTAACATCTGGGATGTTGAAACCCACAGTCACGAGATGCTGTAACATCTGGGATGTTGAAACCCGCAGTCACGAGATGCTGTAACATCTGGGATGTTGAAACCCAAAGTCACGAGATGCTGTAACATCTGGGATGTTGAAACCCACAGTCACGAGATGCTGTAACATCTGGGATGTTGAAACCCACAGTCACGAGATGCTGTAACATCTGGGATGTTGAAACCCGCAGTCACGAGATGCTGTAACATCTGGGATGTTGAAACCCACAGTCACGAGATGCTGTAACATCTGGGATGTTGAAACCTACAGTCACGAGATGCTGTAACATCTGGGATGTTGAAACCCGCAGTCACGAGATGCTGTAACATCTGGGATGTTGAAACCCACAGTCACGAGATGCTGTAACATCTGGGATGTTGAAACCTACAGTCACGAGATGCTGTAACATCTGGGATGTTGAAACACACAGTCACGAGATGCTGTACCATCTGGGATGTTGAAACCCACAGTCACGAGATGCTGTACCATCTGGGATGTTGAAACCCACAGTCACGAGATGCTGTAACATCTGGGATGTTGAAACCCACAGTCACAAGGTGCTGTAACATCTAGGATGTTGAAACCCACAGTCACGAGAGAGAGAGTTGCCCATGGGCCTTTACCATCATGCCAAGTTGCCCCCCCCCTAGGCCTTATCATCATCATCAAGCATATTTGACCAAATCCACAGAATACTGGAATAATGAACGCCTACAAATACAATAGGGTTTCACCCAGCTTCGCTGCTTCAACCCCAAGAGCCAATGATTTGACCCTGAACTTGAGGCTACTCGGTTGGTTGTGTCATGCACTCAGTATACTGGTGTAGTTGTTGGGTCTAATGTACAACTCTTCCCTTATAGTGGGCAGATGGAGGGGACCCAGGACAGAGCCAATGAGCTGAACCAATTTTGGTTTGATACTGGCCCTGTCCACCTTCCCTCCAGCTCCCCAGACCACACACCCTCACGGCTGTCCCACCCCCACTTTGCTCACAACACCTCTGTTGAGACAATCAGCGACCCCCTCCCCACCTCCGCCCCTGCTCCCTCTGGACTGATCCTCAACACCCCCCTTCCCCCCACCTCCCCACCTGGGCTGGCTTTCACCACCAACCAAGTGAAGAGAGAGCTGGAGAGACTACACCAGTGGAAAGTGGCGGGCCCTGATGGCATCAGTCCAAGGGTGCTTAGGTTCTGTGTTAACCAACTGTGTGGAATACTCCAGCGACCCTTCAACCTTAGCCTGAGAATAGAAAGGGTCCCTGTGCTGTGGAAAACATCCTGCCTCGTCCCAGTGCCCAAGAAGGCGCACCCCACTGTCCTGAATGACTTCAGACCTGTAGCGCTAACATCCCACATCATGAAGACCCTGGAAAGCTTAGTCCTCGCTCACCTCAGACCCCTGGTGTGTACATCACTGGACCCCCTGCAGTTTGCATATCAGTGCAACATCGGGGTGGATGATGCAACCATCTACCTTCTGCAGAGGGCCTACTCTCACCTGGACAACGCAGGTTGCACTGTGAGGGTTATGTTTTTTTACTCCAGTGCCTTCAACACCATAGTGACCCTTAGTCTCCTGGGTCACGGACTGCCTGACCGGTAGGCCAACATTTTTTGTGACTACAGAGCTGTGTTTCAGAACGGGCAGTGGGCAACACAGAGCCCCCCCAGGGAACGGTCCTGTCCCCCTTCCTGTGCAAATTTTTTTTTTATATATACTTTTTTTCACCTAACACTCTGTAACAATGTATAGTGTACATATTCAGCCAACCACCCATACTATGCAATGTCTTTTTATAGCTTTTTTGCACTCCAGATATCTTGTATTTCTATACTTTTTCATACTGCCGCTCTATGTATCATGTACCGTGTATCTGTCTTTTGCGTATTTTCGTTTTGGCATTTTGCACCTGCCCTGTGTTTTGTTGTAGCTGCTTGACGAAGACATTTTCCCCTCGGGTATCAATAAAGTATCTATCTATCTATCTATCTATCTATCTATCTATCTATCTATCTATCTATCTATCTATCTATCTATCTATCTATCTATCTATCTATCTATCTATCTATCTATCTATCTATCTATCTATCTATCTATCTATGTCACATGATGTGGGATGTAAGAGCACACGTTACGTTTATAGGCCAACTTTGCACAAACATTAACGTTGTTTTACCGCTTCACTCTGTATCAGGAGGATCATGCTCGGGTATGTAAATGTCACGTGTTTCCTTCCTAAGAGAAGTTCATCACTGAAGATAACTGAAGATAATGCCCTTAAAGCTCTGTCTTGAAACTCAGGGCACCAGATAATGGAATCATTGTTCTCCAATATCACGCAACAGGATCAGTTAAACAGGCTCTACAGAACCTTTGGATATAAATATTGCCCTGAAATGACCTCATTGGCCAGAAAGTGGCAGACCTCCCCACACCCATGAGCAAAAATATATTATTTGATTAAAACTAAGGATTTGTGTGGTTTCATGAGATAAGACATTTATCCATATTATATCATGAACCTCACAGCCAAGATTTAAGCCAACATTGAACGTAAACAATTAGCAACTAAACCTCCATAGTGTATCTTTGGTCTGTCCAGACACTCAGATACCATATCATGTCGTCATTGTTGTCTCCAATATAACACAGTAAGGTCCGTTAAGAAGAATCTTCTTCAAAACCCTGTGGGTGACCAGCACAAAGAGAGAAGTGTGCCAGTCTGCTCTCCTCAATGCTGCCCATTGTCTCGCTAGGCTGATGACTCTGACGAGGCCTGGCCACAGTTGCTGACATACCCACAGGTGCCCGCCTTGGCATATTTTGGGACTGACAGCTGTGCTGCTGCTGTCCTCTCTGCTACTAGTGCCGTCTCTGCCCCTCTCTCAGTCCCCCTGGCCTGCGAGGCAGCTGTTGTTTGCATTAAGCCGTACAGGGTTTGTTCAGAGTGGGACTGATAGTGTTGCATCTGTTCTGTGATGCCACCAGCTACAGACCACTTGGAGCTTTGCAACAGACACATGGGAGACCAAGTGCATTTATAGTCCAGCCTTTCTGTACCTTCATCTCACACAGGCACCAGCAGTAGCTGAGCTGATCCTGCTTAGAAATACACCATCTTGTGTGGATGCAATGTGGTCCGTTAAAAATACACCGTCTTGTGTGGATGCAATGTGGTCCGTTAAAAATACACCGTCTTGTGTGGATGCAATGTGGTCCGTTAAAAATACACCATCTTGTGTGGATGCAATGTGGTCCGTTAAAAATACACCGTCTTGTGTGGATGCAATGTGGTCTGTTAGAAATACACTGTCTTGTGTGGATGCAATGTGGTCCGTTAGAAATACACCGTCTTGTGTGGATGCAATGTGGTCCGTTAGAAATACACCGTCTTGTGTGGATGCAATGTGGTCCGTTAGAAATACACCGTCTTGTGTGGATGCAATGTGGTCTGTTAGAAATACACCGTCTTGTGTGGATGCAATGTGGTCCGTTAGAAATACACCGTCTTGTGTGGATGCAATGTGGTCCGTTAAAAATACACCGTCTTGTGTGGATGCAATGTAGATGCAATGTGGTCCGTTAGAAATACACCGTCTTGTGTGGATGCAATGTAGATGCAATGTGGTCCGTTAGAAATACACCGTCTTGTGTGGATGCAATGTGGATGCAATGTGGTCCGTTAGAAATACACCATCTTGTGTGGATGCAATGTGGTCCGTTAAAAATACACCGTCTTGTGTGGATGCAATGTGGTCCGTTAAAAATACACCATCTTGTGTGGATGCAATGTGGTCCGTTAAAAATACACCGTCTTGTGTGGATGCAATGTGGTCTGTTAGAAATACACTGTCTTGTGTGGATGCAATGTGGTCCGTTAGAAATACACCGTCTTGTGTGG
The DNA here is from genome assembly GCA_023634145.1 of Thymallus thymallus. Lineage (NCBI taxonomy): Eukaryota > Metazoa > Chordata > Actinopteri > Salmoniformes > Salmonidae > Thymallus > Thymallus thymallus. The sequence continues at coordinate 1,458,791 of CM042378.1, read as the reverse complement.
ATGCAATGTGGTCCGTTAGAAATACACCGTCTTGTGTGGATGCAATGTGGTCCGTTAGAAATACACCGTCTTGTGTGGATGCAATGTGGTCTGTTAGAAATACACCGTCTTGTGTGGATGCAATGTGGTCCGTTAGAAATACACCGTCTTGTGTGGATGCAATGTGGTCTGTTAGAAATACACCGTCTTGTGTGGATGCAATGTGGATGCAATGTGGTCCGTTAGAAATACACCGTCTTGTGTGGATGCAATGTGGATGCAATGTGGTCCGTTAGAAATAAACCGTCTTGTGTGGATGCAATGTGGTCCGTTAGAAATACACCATCTTGTGTAGATGCAATGTGGTAGGTTGGTAACTCATTTTTTGCTAGCCATCCTTTATGTATTTGTCTCTGTGTGTGTATTATGTGTCTGGGTTTGTGTGTTTAGTTGTGGCTGCGCCATATGTGTCTGTGGTACCTTTGCCAGAACTGTGACAACCAATCCTTCCAGCCACACGCTTCCAGTATTTATTTAACCTTTTATTAACTAGGCAAGTCAGTTAAGAACAAATTAAAGAAGCATCTAAAGCCATGACATCATTTTCTGGATTTTTCCAAGAGGCACAGTCAACTTAGTGTATGTTAACTTCTGACCACTGGAATTGTGATATAGTGAATTATAAGTGAAATAATCTGTCTGTAAACAATTGTTGGAAGAATTACTTGTGTCATGCACAATGTAGATGTCCTAACCGACTTGCCAAAACTATAGTTTGTTAACATGAAAATGAGTTTTAATAACCTAAGTGTATGTAAACTTCCAACTTCAACTGTATTTTTTTGATACAGGTGCATGATCATGTTCCATTCTAAATCAAAACAAATGTCACACATATATTATTTAGTTTATATAAAGACCAGATTAAATCAAGAATAGTCTGATAGGTGACAATATTAGCCTATCACTGGTGAATTATATATTATCTCTTGTGAATGAAGCCCAGAATAAGAACAACTTTTTCTAATCATAGTCACCCCTCATGTAGCCCATAGGTGTATATGTTTAAATAAGGTTTATATCACAACTAAACTGGCTGAATAACTTCTTAAAATTAAACACATTAATCCGGTTTACAACGGGTTTAGAGCCTAACTGGAATACATAAGCAGCATGTGACTTTCTAGTTTGGGGAAGATAATATTCACCATAAAAATACATCTTTATAATAAAAGCATTGCAAGTATAATCACATTTGCGGTCTCTTTTGATAATGGTGTAGGCAGCCTGATAATGATAATGGTGTAGGCAGCCTGATAATGGTAATGGTGTAGGCAGCCTGATAATGATAATGGTGTAGGCAGCCTGATAATGATAATGGTGTATGCAGCCTGATGATGATAATGGTGTAGGCAGCCCGATAATGATAATGGTGTAGGTAGCCTGATAATGGTGTAGGTCGCCCGATAATGATAATGGTGTAGGTAGCCTGATAATGGTGTAGGTAGCCCGATAATGATAATGGTGTAGGCAGCCCGATAATGATAATGGTGTATGCAGCCTGATGATGATAATGGTGTAGGCAGCCCAATAATGATAATGGTGTAGGCAGCCTGGTGATGGTGTAGGTAGCCCGATAATGATAATGGTGTAGGCAGCCTGATAATGATAATGGTGTAGGCATCCTGATAATGATAATGGTGTAGGTAGCCTGATAATGGTGTAGGTAGCCCGATAATGATAATGGTGTAGGCAGCCCGATAATGATAATGGTGTATGCAGCCTGATGATGATAATGGTGTAGGCAGCCCGATAATGATAATGGTGTAGGCAGCCTGGTGATGGTGTAGGTAGCCCGATAATGATAATGGTGTAGGCAGCCTGATAATGATAATGGTGTAGGCATCCTGATAATGATAATGGTGTAGATAGATAGATAGATAGATAGATAGATAGATAGATAGATAGATAGATAGATAGATAGATAGATAGATAGATAGATAGATAGATAGATAGATAGATAGATAGATAGATAGATAGATAGATAGATAAATACTTTATTGATCCCCGGGGGGGAAATTTCATTATCAAGCAGCTACAACAAAAACACAGGGCAGGTGCAAAATGCCACAACGAAAGTACACAAAAGACAGATACACGGTACATGATACATAGAGCGGCAGTATGAAAAAGTATAGAAATACAAGATATCTGGAGTGCAAAAAAAAGCTATAAAAAGACATTGCATAGTATGAGTGGTTGGCTGAATATGTACACTATACATTGGTGGATGTTGGATGGTTAACTATACTATACAGGTTGATGGCAGAGAAATACTTCAGTAGCTAAAAATGCGTATGATATGAGCGAGGGTAATAATAGTTTGCTTAATAGACAGACTGGGTAAATGAACAGGTAAGTGAAAATTTAGCCCGATAATGATAATGGTGTAGGCAGCCTGATAATGATAATGGTGTAGGTAGCCTGATAATGACAATGGTGTAGGCAGCCTGATAATGATAATGGTATAGGCAGCCTGATAATGATAATGGTGTAGGCAGCCTGATAATGATAATGGTGTAGGTAGCCTGATAATGACAATGGTGTAGGCAGCCTGATAATGATAATGGTTTAGGCAGCCTGATAATGATAATGGTGTTTTCCCTCTAAGCCACATTGTGTAAAACAGTTTTTTTAATGCTAGTGGTTGTATTAATTTGGGATCTATCACATGTCACTGTCCCAGACTATGATTGTAATTTGTATTTTATGGGGGATAGAGATTGACAGGCGAGTGTTTTTACTGTTTGTTAGGTCTTCTCATCTTGATGGCTGACGAAAAGTAAATGTGGACATTCATCAGCAAAGATGCAGTGCAAGCTGAGAGTATTTTGGAAACCAAATTGAAGTCAGCTGTATGGTGATATGCGATTCATAACATACATTTTACCGGTACTACCAGTAGTAGTAGTAGGCCAACCGATAACACCACGACATAATGCGTTTGAAGTGATGATGTGCAGCCGAGAACAGCTAGCAGGTCCAGCGAAGTACGTCAACAGAGGTTTACACACACTTCATACAGATCAGCAGGTGGGGGCTTTTCATGGCAGCCAGACAAGACACTCGAAGGAGGATGTGGTGAGCAAAGTTACTGGGCTGGAATTTAGTCACGCTTTCTCTATATAGATTGATGCTTGACGTTATAAACACGTTTTTATTTTGATGATGATAGGTTATACTCTGTGGCTGGATTTAAGTCTTTTTTCCAACACTACATTAGTTTGTCAGATCTAACTTGATTGGCCCTCTTTCTACAAGGCCTAGTCTATGAGAGGATAATCATATTAATATGTTGTTAAAGCCTATTGGCTGTAGAGATGCAATCAGGTAATGATCTCATTATTATGCATCAACATTTACATTGTATTACAATTATTTATTGTCAATCATTCTTGAATTTTTTAGGCTTTACAATTAAGTAGATTAATGAACTGATAACACATTCATACAATACTTTTTTTCATATGATAGAATATTGCATTCTATTATACATCCTATGTGACTTCATGTATTTTTTTTACGCTCGGTCGCCTCACTTTTCTGGGGGGAAAATCCATTAAACAGTGAATCAATTTTGTCTGGCCTTGGTGACAGAGATTCCCCTGATTTCTGTGACTCTAGAATAGGCAATGAACCAGAGGGGGTTTCTTGGCTCTGTACTAGAGCCATAAAGACAAGGCAAGTGTGTTTGATGGGTGGTTTGGCAAGCACAAGGTACTTACAGTTGTGGGGAATCTTTAAGATAGATAGATAGATAGATAGATAGATAGATAGATAGATAGATAGATAGATAGATAGATAGATAGATAGATAGATAGATAGATAGATAGATAGATAGATAGATAGATAGATAGATAGATAGATAGATAGATAGATAGATAGATAGATACTTTATTGATCCCATGAGGGGAAATTTCTTCATCAAGCAGCTACGAAAAAACACAGGGCAGGTGGAAAATGCCAGAACGAAAATACACAAAAGACAGATACACAATACATGATACATAGTGCGGCAGTATGAAAAAGTATAAAAATACAAGAAGTCTGGAGTGCTAAAAAAAAGCTATAAAAAGACATAGCATAGTATGGGTGGTTGGCTGAATATGTACACTATACATTGGTGGATGTTGGATGGTTAACTATACTATACAGGTCGATGGCAGAGAAATACTTCAGTAGCTAAAAATGCGTATGATATGAGCGAGGGTAATAATAGTTTACTTAATATACAGTCTGGTTAAATGTACAGGTAAGTGAATATTTTGCATGGTTAAATAAGCTGTACAGGTAAATGTACAGTTACATTTACAGGTAAGTGAATATTTGCATGGTTACATAAACTGTACAGGTAAATGACAGGAAGAGATACTTAAATAGCTAAATGTGTATATGATATAATTTGGTAATAATAGTAATTCCCTTAAAATACAGTTTAATTACAGATAAATGCATGTATTGCACATTCAATATACTATAAGCAATGAAGAAAGATACAACTGACCGGATACTAATATGCATTCCTGAGTGAATGACTACGTAAGTTCAGTCCAAGAATTACTTACAATATTGCACGTGATATGATATAACAACTGTATATGAATATGTATATACTGTCCTGAATGAATAAGTCCTGAGTGAATGAGTGATTACAGACCAGAGTTACTCACGGATGGATGCATAATTGTTAAACTAGGTCCTAACACCCCAACAGTTCCAGGTCTATGTTGCCGACGGCACGGCACCCCGGTGAGGCATTAAATAGTCTAATAGCCGCCGGCAGGAAGGACCTCCTGTAGCGCTCTGTGGCACACCGTGGTGGGATCAGTCTGTGACTGAAGGTGCTCCTCTGCATCATAACCATGGCATGCAGAGGGTGGATGACGTTGTCCACGATGGCCAGCAGTTTGGCCAGGATCCGTCTCTCTGCCACCTCCTCTAGAGTGTCAAGGCTCATCCCCAGGACAGAGCTAGCCTTCCTGATCAGCTTATTTACCCGAGAAGCATCACCGGCTTTTATGTTGGCACCCCAGCACACCACTGCAAAAAAGATGGCACTGGCCACCACAGACTGGTAGAAGGTATGCAGTAGTTTACTGCACAAGTTGAAGGACCTGAGCCTCCTCAGAAAGTAGAGTCGGCTCTGGCCCTTTTTATACAAAGCCCCGGTGTTACCCAGCCCATTCCAGCCTGTTGTCCATATGGACTCCCAGGAACTTGTATGACCCAACCAGGACAGTGGGGTGCGCCTTCTTGGACACTGGGACGAGGCAGAATGTTTTCCACAGCACAGGGACCCTTTCCAGGCTGTGGCTGTGCACACTGTCTTTCTGAACTGGATGGTTAATTTCTGAACTGGATGGTTCCTTCCTTAACCAGCAGCCTCATCTGATTTTTATCAAAGAGGCTAGCATTTAAATGTTTAACACATGCTGTATGTACAGTATGTAAGCATGCATTCCTATTTTTATACAGCAGTTACCTTCCAAGAGTATCTATTTTACACCATGACGGACATAGAGACATGCAACAGTATTTTATATAATTCAATGTGTATTATAGTGGTATTTTACCAGAGGTCTAGATGCTCAGGTGGACTATATTGTCTGTGTTGGAAGGAAAGTGTTTAGTGTTCTAGTTCGTAAAATGAAATAAAAAGTTCACTGACTCTATGATTCTATGTTCATATATAGTTAATGTTGCTCCTCGTACCTGGATGGTAAATGTGTTTTCATTTATACTTGACTGGCAATAATGTAAAAAGTAGAAACAGGTCACGGTTTTGAAATGCAAACCTCATAAATGAATGGTTCTGAATATTTCAGTACAATATTGTTTTGACACATTTTTATGAAATTGAATAAAAAGGCAAAATGGTTGTGTTCCAATAGGTCAGGTGAAGAAATTCAACAGTAGCCACTTCTCAATATAATATATTTGGAATATTAAATAGTTAAACACAATTTTTGTCCGGGTCAAATTGTTTCACCATCATTGTGTGTCCACTAGTGAATTGTTTTGTGTTCACTGGTTTTGTGGAGCCACAAATTGGCACTGACTGCGTTTAATGAGGCAAGAGAGACACTTTTGTGAATCGTTTGCAGTTTGTGGATGACAGCTTTGTGAAAACAAACCTGGAAAAGTAAAGGCCCTCCCTCACAAATAATTACAACATAATTGTAGCGTGGTAGATAACTGCAGTCAGTGTGGCAGTGCACAGTGGTGGAGTTTTGTCTGAACAGTATGTCCTTCATTTCCCCCTCGAGTCTTCCTCTAGACATCAATGAAATGCATAATGAGAGGAAAACAGAGCAGAGGGCTCTGAATCCAGCGAGAGTCTGCATGTCAGTGAGGGCTTACAAATATTCTACTTTGACACTTGTTATGTTATTAATAATAATGTGTGTGCCTGTGCCTGTGCCTGTGTGTGTGTGTGAGTGTGTGTGTGTGTGTGTGTGTGTGTGTGTGTGTGTGTGCCTGTGTGTGTGTGTGTGTGTGTGTGTGTGTGTGTGTGTGTGTGTGTGTGTGTGTGTGTGTGTGTGTGTGTGTGTGTGTGTGTGTGTGTGTGTGTGTGTGTGTGTGTGTGTGTGTGTGTGTGCCTGTGTGTGTGTGTGTGTGTGTGTGTGTGTGTGTGTGTGTGTGTGTGTGTGTGCGTGCGTGCGTGCGTGCGTGTGTGTGTGTGTGTGTGTGTGCCTGTGTGTGTGTGTGTGTGTGTGTGTGTGTGTGTGTGTGTGTGTGTGTGTGTGTGTGTGTGTGTGTGTGTGTGCCTGTGTGTGTGTGCCTGTGTGTGTGTGTGTGCGTGTGTTTAAGCCACAGTGTTATTCTGATGTTCCAATGCTGTTCAAATTGTCCAGTTCAATATTTTGTTAAATTAAATTCCAATAATTAAACTAACCTTAACTTTCCATTCAGAACACATCTTCTTCACAGCTCCTGTGAGTAGATCGACAAACGCCTCTCTCAAGTTATTATTCTACTTCCTTGTGTTTCTGTAGAGTAGAGGCTGTAACAATGTACAGGAAAACAGGGGAAGAAATCTCCCCCATAACGGCACAATGCAAGGAGAAACAAAGTCTCCCAGAACATACACAGCCTTCTGTGACTCAAACAAAGCATTTACACCCCGACATTGAACTGTCCCAGATATACAATTTGATATTTTGAAAGACGAACATAACCAGAGAGAGAGAGAGAATAGAATAGGTTAACTTGTACTATGGGGGAAGTAGATTGACTTGGCTAGTGCTTTTGCTGTTCGCTAGGTCTACTCATCTTGTTGGCTGACAAAAGTTAATGTGGACATTATGCATCAATATGCACCTCGGAATAGGATCAGGACGTGTGAAGGGTTGTTGTCGTGTGAAGACGTTGTCCTTATGTTAGGTCCTGAACTGGCTATGTCAAATGGTAAAGCACCAAAGAGGGTAATGCTGTACGGCCCAGTACATCCAGGACCTTCTGTATACACTAGGCGGTGTCTGAGAAAGGCCCAAAAAATGGTCAAAGACTTCAATCACCCTAGTCATGGACTGTTCTCTCTGCTACCACACGGCAAGCGGTACCAGAGCGCCAAGTCTAAGTCCAAAAGGCTCCTTAACAGCTTCTACCCCGAAGCCATAAGACGAACAATTAATCAAATGGTCACCTGGACTATTTACATTGTCCCCCCCACCTTTTACACTGCTGCTACTCGCTGACTATTATCTATGCATAGTCACTTTACCCCTACCTACATGTTCAAATTACCTTGACTAACCTGTAGCCCCACACATTGACTCGGTACCGGTACCCCCTGTATATAGCCTCATTACTAACCTGTACCCCCACACATTGACTCAGTACCAGTACCCCCTGTATATAGCCTCATTACTAACCTGTACCCCCACACATTGACTCAGTACCAGTACCCCTGTATATAGCCTCATTACTAACCTGTACCCCCACACATTGACTCAGTACCAGTACCCCCTGTATATAGCCTCATTACTAACCTGTACCCCCACACATTGACTCAGTACCAGTACCCCCTGTATATAGCCTCATTACTAACCTGTACCCCCACACATTGACTCAGTACCAGTACCCCCTGTATATAGCCTCATTACTAACCTGTACCCCCACACATTGACTCGGTACCGGTACCCCCTGTATATAGCCTCATTACTAACCTGTACCCCCACACATTGACTCAGTACCGGTACCTCCTGTATATAGCCTCATTACTAACCTGTACCCCCACACATTGACTCAGTACCGGTACCTCCTGTATATAGCCTGGTTACTAACCTCTACCCCCTGTATATAGCCTCATTACTAACCTGTACCCCCTGTATATAGCCTGGTTACTAACCTGTACCCCCTGTATATAGCCTCATTACTAACCTGTACCCCCTGTATATAACCTCATTACTAACCGGTACTTCCTGTATATAGCCTCATTACTAACCGGTACTTCCTGTATATAGCCTCATTACTAACAGGTACTTCCTGTATATAGCCTGGTTACTAACCGGTACTTCCTGTATATAGCCTCATTACTAACCGGTACTTCCTGTATATAGCCTCATTACTAACTGGTACTTCCTGTATATAGCCTCATTACTAACCGCTACTTCCTGTATATAGCCTCATTACTAACCGGTACTTCCTGTATATAGCCTCATTACTAACCTGTACCCCCTGTATATAGCCTCATTACTAACCGGTACTTCCTGTATATAGCCTTGTTACTAACCGGTACTTCCTGTATATAGCCTCATTACTAACCGGTACTTCCTGTATATAGCCTTGTTACTAACCGGTACTTCCTGTATATAGCCTCATTACTAACCTGTACTCCCTGTATATAGCCTCATTACTAACCGGTACTTCCTGTATATAGCCTGGTTACTAACCTGTACTTCCTGTATATAGCCTGGTTACTAACCTGTACTTCCTGTATATAGCCTGGTTACTAACCTGAACCCCATTGTTATTTCATTTTATACTTTAGTTTAGTCAATATTTTTTTTAATGCATTGTTTATTTGAGAGCTCAGAAATATCTCAGGCACTTAAGGCTTGGTCATTCCATGCAGTGGCTGCGTTTTAAACTCATAAAAGACACACCCTATCCCCTCAGCCCTCAAATTAAGTGGACACTTCTGATGACGTTTCATGACGTCTGACGAGTATACACTTGCATGGCGAGGGTTGAGGAAGGAATATGTTTTTTAAATGGACCGCCATTGCCCAGAAATTCGTCCAACGGTAGCTTGTGTGTGTTTTATCTGTGCTACAGTCAATTATGATTGCATATTTATTTACATTAACTATATAATTATTAATATACGCCTACTGTGTGATAGTTAGCAAATGAATTAGCTAACGTTAGCCTGCATAGGAAAATATTTTACTTCTACATTTTCCAAAAACGAACCAAACAAAACATCATTACTTTTAGGAGACGTGTTTGTATTAGTAGCACAATTTATAACTTATTTACATAGTTTTTACTTACACTTGTATGTTGACTTCTCCATTAATGTTGTTTTTAAGTTTTCGCTGACTTTTCTTAGCGGATATACAATTGTCGCAAATTGAATTATGGGGAGTTTCAGGCCCCGGAGGGAACATAATTGTACACTCACAAACTAAACCAAAAACAAGGGCTGAGGGACTTACGTTGCAAACTTCCCTTGCTTGGCTAATCATTTGGACCGCACTCCAAGATGGCGAGGGGGATTCCCCCAAGGGCATAAGGCGAGGGTAACTGGACGAGGGTGTGCCTTTTAAGTGTTTGGACCGCAGCCAGTGTCTGCATTTGTGGCTTTTTTCCTTCCTTCCTGTTTGATCGTGTCATGTGACATCACACTGTCTGTCTGCTGCCCTGGTTGGCCAAGAGAAGCCGCGGGGAGAATCAGACAGAGTATGATTCTGAGCTGTAAATATCACATTGGAAGGCTTTAGTTCACATGGTAACCTTGGCGTGAAACAAGGTCCCTGTTTGAATATTCCCCTCCTCCTTCCGTTGACTTCAATACAAGGAATGTTATAGAGCAACACACTAGACAGCTGACAATACACCTTTTAAAGGTAACTTCCCTGATGTTCGCGGAGATTCATAGTAAACACTGGGAATGTCGGTTCAAACATTTAAAAGGCATATTGTTGGCTGTCTTGTGTCGCCCTATGTCACGCCTTGGGTTGAAACCCAGCCTTAATCACAGATCTGGTTGGTGTTGCATTACTTATTTCATATGTACAGCGGGTGAAATAAGTATTGAACACGTCACCATTTTTCTCAGTAAGTATATTTCCAAAGGTGCTATTGACATGAAAGTTTCACCAGATGTTGGTAACAACCCAAGTAATCCATACATACAAAGAAACCAAAACAAATAAGTTCAGAAATTAAGTTATGTGTAATAATGTGAAATGACACAGGGAAAAAGTATTGAACACACTTACTGATATTTATTTAATACTTTTGTACAAAAGCCTTTGTTGGTAATGACAGCTTCAAGACGCCTCCTGTATGGAGAAACTAGTCGCATGCATTGCTCTGGTGTGATTTTGGCCCATTCTTCCACACAAACAGTCTTCAAATCTTGAAGGTTCCGTGGGCCTCTTCTATGAATCTTCATCTTCAGTTCTTTCCTTAGATTTTCAATGGGATTTAAGCAGGTGATTGGCTGGGCCATTCTAGCAGCTTTATTTTCTTTCTTTGAAACCAATTGAGAGTTTCCTTGGCTGTGTGTTTGGGATCATTGTCTTGCTGAAATGTCCACCCTCGTTTCATCTTCATCATCCTGGTCGATGGCAGCAGATTTTTGTAAAGAATGTCTCTGTAAATTTGCCCGTTCATTCTTCCTTCAATTATGTGAAGTTTGCCAGTACCATTCGCTGAAAAGCAGCCCCACACCATGATGTTCCCACCTCCAAATTTCACTGTTGGTATGGTGGGTGATGTGCAGTGCCATTTCTCCTCCAAACATGGTGTGTATTATGACATCCAAACAGTTCAATTTTGCTCTCATCTGACTACACTATTCTCCCAGTATTTCACTGGCTTTTCCAAATGTTGTGCAGCAAACTTTAAACGAGCTTCAACATGCTTTTTTTTCAGCAATGGAGTCTTGCGTGGTGAGCGTGCATACAGGCCATGGCGGTGGAGTGCATTACTTACTGTTTTCTTTGAGACAACAGTACCTGCTAATTGCAGGTCTTTTTGAAGCTCTCCACAAGTGGTCCTTGGCTCTTGGACAACTCTTCTGATTATTCTTTTCACTCCTCTGTCAGAAATCTTGCGAGGAGCACCTGGTCGAGTCAAGTTTATGGATTACTTGGGTTGTTACCAACATCTGGTGAAAATGTCATGTCAATAGCACCTTTGGAAATATATTTACTGAGAAACATGGTGACGTGTTCAATACTTATTTCACCTGCTGTATATGCTGTATTCTATACTATTCTACTGTATCTTAGTCCATGCCGCTCATCCATATACTGTATGTATATATTCTTAATTAATTCTTTAATAGATTGATGTGTATTGGTTATATGTTGTGTAATTGTTAGATATTACTTGTTAGATATTACTACACTGTCTGAGTTAGAAACACAAACATTTCGCAATAACATCTTCTATACACAATTTCATTTGTTGTAGCCTTACATTACTATGGCTGTCTCAGCCTGGCCTGATCACCTTGACATCTGATTGCTATGGCTGTCTCAGCCTGGCCTGATCACCTTGACATCTGATTGCTATGGCTGTCTCAGCCTGGCCTGATCACCTTGAAATCTGATTGCTATGGCTGTCTCAGCCTGGCCTGATCACCTTGACATCTGATTGCTATGGCTGTCTCAGCCTGGCCTGATCACCTTGACATCTGATTGCTATGGCTGTCTCAGCCTGGCCTGATCACCTTGACATCTGATTGCTATGGCTGTCTCAGCCTGGCCTGATCACCTTGACATCTGATTGCTATGGCTGTCTCAGCCTGGCCTGATCACCTTGACATCTGATTGCTATGGCTGTCTCAGCCTGGCCTGATCACCTTGACATCTGATTGCTATGGCTGTCTCAGCCTGGCCTGATCACCTTGACATCTGATTGCTATGGCTGTCTCAGCCTGGCCTGATCACCTTGACATCTGATTGCTATGGCTGTCTCAGCCTGGCCTGATCACCTTGACATCTGATTGCTATGGCTGTCTCAGCCTGGCCTGATCACCTTGACATCTGATTGCTATGGCTGTCTCAGCCTGGCCTGATCATCTGATTGTCTCCTTGTTGAAGTGACTAATGTTCAGTTTAGAGGGTGACTAACTAACCCCTGGTTTCCTCAGCTTCATAGTTAGTTATTTTTCATAACCTTTGGACAATATTAGTCATTGTCTCCGTGTGTACTAGTATTTCTGCCCTATGATGTGGCCAGTCATACATTGTGTTACTCAGAAGGAGGAACATAATGCTATCTACAGTGCTACATAAGGATGTATTTGTATTTTTGTGCCCCTCAAAAACACATACAAAGACAGACAGATACACTCGGTGTACCGCACAATACATACGTACATGAGTGAGCTTATTGTGGTGGTGTCCTGCTTAGAGGCTCGTTTAGTACTCTTCCTGTCTTGAGAAGCTCACAGGATCTCTCTGGATGGAAAATCTCACTTTCATAGCGTAGTGGGCGTTAAAAAAAAGCGAGTGGTTTTTTTTCAACTTCAAGAATGTATAGTTTGTGTGATAAACCACTGAATGTGATCTAAATAACAAACAACCCACGTAATACAACGTTAAAACGATCCACTGAAAGGTATTGTATGAGTTGTATATTATGCTGTATGGTCAGTGGTATCTTTTTTCATTTCATTTAGTATATCGAATGTGCAATACATGCATTTATCTGTAATTAAACCCTGTACTAAGGACTGTATTTTTAAGGGTATTATTATTATTACCCTAAATTATAACATACACACATTTAGCTATTTAAGTATCTCTTCCTGTCATTTACCTGTACAGTTAATGTAACCATGCAAATATTCACTTACCTGTAAATATAACCAGACTGTATATTAAGTAAACTATTATTACCCTCACTTATATCATACGCACATTTAGCTATTTAAGTATCTTTCTCTGCCATCGACCTGTATATAGTTAACAATGCAAATATTTTGTATTTATTTATATCAACTTGCAATATTTGTATAATGTTTTTCACCTAACACTCTGTAACAATGTATAGTGTACATATTCAGTCATTCACTCATACTATGCAATGCGTTTCTATAGCTTTTTGCAATCCAGACTTCTTGTATTTCTATACTTTTTCATACTGCCGCACTATGTATCATGTATAGTGTATCTGTCTTTTGTGTATTTTTGTTTTGCACCTGCCCTGTGTTTTTTTCGTAGCTGCTTGACAAAGTAATTTCCCCTCGGGGATCAATAAAGTACCTACCTACCTACCTACCTACCTACCTACCTACCTACCTACCTACCTACCTACCTACCTACCTACCTACCTACCTACCTACCTACCTACCTACCTACCTACCTACCTACCTACCTACCTACCTACCTACCTACCCTACCTACCCTACCTACCCTACCTACCTACCTACCTACCTACCTACCTACCTACCTACCTACCTACCTACCTACCTACCTACCTACCTACCTACCTACCTACCTACCTACCTACCTACCTACCTACCTACCTACCTACCTACCTACCTACCTACCTACCTACCTACCTACCTACCTACCCACCCTACCTACCTACCTACCTACCTACCTACCTACCTACCTACCTACCTACCTACCTACCTACCTACCTACCTACCTACCTACCTACCTACCTACCTACCTACCTGCCTGCCTGCCTGCCTGCCTGCCTGCCTGCCTGCCTGCCTGCCTGCCTGCCTGCCTGCCTGCCTACCTACCTACCTACCTACCTACCTACCTACCTACCTACCTACCTACCTACCTACCTACCTACCTACCTACCTACCTACCTACCTACCTACCTACCTACCTACCTACCTACCTACCTACCTACCTACCTACCTACCTACCTACCTACCTACCTACCTACCTACCTACCTACCTACCTACCTACCTACCTACCTACCTACCTATCTAGGCTGTAAGCATTTGACTATTAATGATTACAAACTGTTTTCTAATGTGGGAATCAGCACAAGCATTGTTGCTATCGGGATATTATTTTTTCTGATATATCGTATTGTATCGTTTTGACAATATTCTTTTTGCGCTAGTTGGCTGCACCTGCACCAAACATCAGTATTTTTCCTTCATAGCCTGTTTTCCCATCCCATCTAAGGAACCAATTGGTTTTCAGCACGTTTATTTCCATGACTCTCTCTGGTCTGGTCTGGTCCGGTCCGGTCCGGTCTGGTCTGGTCTGCAGGAGACATATGGTGAGCAATTTGTTTTGAACATCAAATCACAATAAAATCACAGTAATGAACCGTAATAGATACATAGAAACGTGAGAATTGTGAGAATCGCATTACATATCGTATCGGCCCATAGTGTCATGATAATATTGTATCATGAGGTCCGTGGCAATTCCCAGCCCTAGTACTTACTGTATGTAGGTTTCTAGTACTTTCCATGGGTATAGAAATACACTAGAACAGATCATCCCTAGTACTTACTGTATGTAGGTTTCCATGGGTATAGAAATGCACTAGAACAGATCAGCCCTAGTACTTACTGTATGTAGGTTTCCATGGGTATAGAAATACACTAGAACAGATCATGAACCATGGACTGAGATAAGCTTACTTCCCATGTCGCTCAGAACACTGTAGTAGAGGAAGTACTTCAGCGCTATTTGAACAGTTATTATTGCACTATTCTCGTCACCCACAACCAAATCAGCCACTAAATGTTAAGGCTGTCAAGGGAGATTGTTATTACACGTATTAAAGTTGGTATATGATCTGGTAACTTGGGGTTTGGTGAGAAGGCTCTCAAGGAGCGGATTTCCCCCATAACTTGATCAGTTGCAGACAACATCATGTGTTTTGAAATGTTCATATTTATTTTCTTATTCCCAGAGAGATTTAACTGAAATTAGCTCACAAAACAGAATGTTGTACAGAATTTGTACTTCATCAACTCTGGATCCAACTGGATCCAAGCCTCTCGGTTCCCAAACACACAAGAGCAAAATGTTGTCAATTACAAGTGCAGATGGACGTGTGTGATGGTTGATGTCATGTCATTGCTGGACAGACATGACAGGTTGGGAAATAGCTCAGGATGAAGCTGAGCTCTTACATGCTAAAGACACACCACACTGGTAGTCTAATAACTCTTCAAATATAATTAAAATACTGTAGCTCAATCGTAATGAAATTAATTTGAATTCTGTTTCTAAATGAACCCCAGCCCTTGTAAAACTACTTCACTGCTTAATCAAAGGTCTATTCTGGGAACTTCATTAATTGTAATAGCCCTAGGGACAAATAAAGTTGAATTTAATTTAAATTAATTCAGGGACCAGAAAAAACAGTAGTTAGGGTAAATTAAGAGTCAACCTCTACACCATATGCGTACTTGATGTATTCTCATCCTACTGTGGCTCTCAGTGTCTCAACTCAGGCTCTGAGAGGGATCAGACGCGGGCCAATTTGTTCTGGAGCGGATGGTCGGGGAGCCAGAACATAATTATTAAATAAATACATATAGACTGCAAACTGACCGCAAGAAACCTAAACAGATATAATATTTGACTAAAACATACTAATTTCAAACCTAATTTCAAACCTTTCGGACGGGACGTCAAAACAGACTCTCTGTGGTCATTCAAAATCCCATGGCGCTTATTGTAAGATTAGGGGTGTTCACCCCGGTATCCTGGCTAAATTCCCAACCTGGCCACATTCCATCATGGAACCTAATCATCCCCTCATTCCTAATGGGCATATATCAGTCCTCCCCTCTCCACCTGATAGCTGATGTGTGGTGAGAGTCCTGGCACAAAAATGGTCCCCGTACATCACTGAGGTGGATGCTACACATTGATGGTGGATTAGGTAAGTATGGAAAGAGCTTTGAGTTCCTCAGTTAGTAGAAAAGTGCTATATAAATCCAATCAATTAGCATTCATTATTATTAGTGTACGATCACATGTCTATCTATTATGCGTTGGAATACTTGGGAACAGATTTCAAAAATATTAATTGCTGATTTCCTGGTGTTTTTACAGTCTTATGTCCAACAATGTAAATACCCCCTAAAATAATATATACTCGTGTTTTATTACATGTTTTAACCCTGGCTATGATGTGTTCACATGTGGCAGTGATCTAACAGTCACACTGGTTCTCTCTTCATTCAAACTGTTTCGGTTGATTGAAAACCTTTAAATACCAGTGACCACAGCTTATTTTTTACGCCCGGTTCAGATCTGAGAAAGACCGACCACATTGTCCTCAGCTGATGTACTTCTGAGGCGTTTCCTGTCAGAAGCAAATTAAGTGTTGCTGGGGCAGCACTGCGATACTCTTGAGGGGTTCACTTCAGCGCAGCCCATAGACAGCCTGACAGGGAGAATGCTCTCGCTACCTGTTTCAGGATGTTGGACTGAGGCCTGTGCGGTTCACATGGGATCTCTAGAACAGAGAGCAAGCCACAAGTCAAAAGCAGCTGCTTGTTTTTTCCATTGAGGTTGGAACTATTCTGAGTTGAATGTAGCTGAACTCGTACAACTGTGAGGCGTTTTGTATGTATAATTGTGTTATGCACCTAACATATTTTACACCACTGATTGAGAGTTTGATTCACATTTGGTACATAGGCCACATTTAGATTCCACTCTGGGACAGGGCTTGTCATATATACCTACTCACTTCAAGGTCTAAGTAGTAACTGCGCCTTAGACCTGAAGACTAGCATTAGCTACCTAAACTAATGCCCAGGTTTTTAGCTCAGTCTAACTCAGTTTTAGCTCGGGCTGAAGCCAATCTTGTGGCAGGACACCCAGTTGATCTGACAATTGTAGCCTCCTTTAAAGTAACTGTCCAGTGTTTCCAGATTTCTAGGAAATATGATAATAATTTATATATAATAAAAAATATATAATTAATTAAAATATAACTGAAATAGTTTTCCTTCCCAAAAATGTTCATTAAGTAATGTTAAAAAGCAGCTTTTCTGTGTTAGAATGATGTCGGCGTACCCCGACAATAGAATGGTGTGGGCGTACCCCGACAATAGAATGGTGTCGGCGTACCCCGACAATAGAATGGTGTGGGCTTATGGGCCTTAAAGATATTCATGCGAGTAGACCGCTGATTGGCCAGCTCATCCTCCTCAGGAGAATGACATTTGAAACGGTCTGTTTGAGGTGGGAGTGGTTTTTTTTCTTCTTTTTTTTTCTCCAATTTATGCTTTGGCCACAAATACGAGTATAGGATGAGTCAACAACACTATTTGGATATGAGTTAACGGAATATGACCTGATGTCGTTCTTCCAGAGGACTTGGCCCTTGAGGGTTCCCTAGGGGCTTCTGCTGGGGGAAGAATTCCATGCAACACATATCTGGGACACTCTACCTCTGTTGCGTTGGAGCAAGAGGAAATATTGCGGAGACACATGCACACATTCCGTCTTTACGGTGTGATGGTGGTGTGATTGTGGTTTCTGTGTAACTGCTCTACCCATGTCTTCATATCTGTGACTGGTGTGATGACGAATTTCAGGCCATGTAACCTGGAACACTGGCTCCGATGTATGGAGGCATTTGAATGAACTCAATATGGGAACCCTATGTTGAGTTGGGCGACTGATCAAATATTAGAGAGACACATGCACACATACTGAGCATTTCCTGTGTAGCTGCTCCTCTGTGGCCTCATATGTTTGGCTGATGTAATACATGAAATCAACCCTCTGTGGACACTCCCTCTGCAACATTACATCTACACACAATCCTAGTATTGTCAAGTTAAAACGAACACTGTTGAAGGGCCTAGGTGAAAGGTCAAATATTTCCTACATACTTACAGTAAATATACCATTAAGCGTCTGTACTACTCTTTTCCACAGATTGACTCTGATTGGTTAATACCCTTTTTTACCCAACGTGAAACTGGTTGGTTAATACCCTTTTGACACTATTGTGCCAATCCGTGTTTGCGGGTACAGAAGTGATTTGAACTGGATCAACATTGTATTTGTATTTTTAAGTGAGCCTATAGGCATGGCCAAGAGGCTAGCCATGCCCCGTCCAAACCAAACCCAGATCAGTGCTCTGAGACGCTCTGAATACCTCCAGTTAGTCAGCGATGTACATTTACATTTACATTGGAGAGGGTCTCTGCACCACACAACAGGTCTCACTACTGTTGTCCCCCAGGTCTCGGTACTAGGTCCTCTCTTGGTTTCCACCGCTGTAGATGCCATGGAGACTGTAGTCCCCAGAGTGGAAAATCGCATTAGCAGTTTCAAAGTTTTTTACCTTCCCTTGAGTAGTCTCTAATTAGATTCTGAGGGCCTAATAAGAATAATTGAATCAGCATGCGTATTAATCTGGCCTCCAGGTGCTGCTGGATTTAGGAAGCTGTCTGCTATGCAGTAGTGGAGGTAGTCATTCAGTCACACACTGTGCAGCTGTCCGCTATTTCGGAGAGTGACTGAGCATGTGTGTCTATTTTCATGGATTAACTGATTGAATTGGTTCTGACTGATTTGAAATGATGTGTGGTGGGTTGTTCACTTCACACCTTTGTGTTTTATTCGTACTCGTACTGTATCGAGGAATCTCCTCCACATTTTCCTCTGGAGAGTTTTATTGAAACGGTATGATTAGCTTAGCATAACTGTCCACTGTATCAGACTCCACTGTTTATATAAAGGCTGTGCTACTCCTGCCGAACCATGCTCCACATGACTACGGATACAGTGTATGAACACTACCTCAGCTGTGTGAATCCGTGCCTCTCAAATGGCAACCTTTTCCCTATATTGTGCACTGCTTTTGACGCAATAGGGTACCATTTGGGACGTAGCCTCTGTCACTTATCTCAGACAAATAGGGAACAGAGACGGTGAACTCTGAGTTTGTGCCTCTCAGTTTGGCTATGAAGAGATGTGAGATTCAATCCACTATAACTAGGCTACATACACCTTTACCATAAAACATTTCTTAAATCATATTTTAGTAACAATGTCACAATATACCAAAAAATGCATGCAAATAAGAAAACTTTCAAAAGTAAGCATTGTAACCTGTATTCTGTCTTTGCAGATTGAAGGCACTTGTATCAACAGGAGGCAGGAGTGTACAGGCAGCATGTGACTGGTGGGTTCTGACACACACATGCACACTGTATACAAACATACACACTGGCAGAGATAAACCATGTGAACTGTGATAATGTTATGGTAGAGTATTATGCTGCCCTCTGCTGTACTGCATATGTGTGTTGCTCTTACTATTTGGCCAGGTGTGAATCACTACAATTATTTAAAGGCGTTTTATATATATTTACACACTATGAGGTTGGAATAATACTGTGAAATTGTGAAAATTATGATAATGACCTATTAGTGTATGAGCTGTTGGAAAGGATCGCCTGAAATTTCAGTTTGTTTAGGTGGGATGGAGGTTTGGCCTGACTGGTGACATCACCAGCTGGTGATTAGTTAATAAACCAATAAGAAAGAGAGTTCCAAACCTCTCTGCCAATAAGAGCTTTAATTTCCCCCTCCCACTCAGACCACGCCCAGACAGTTCTAGCTAAGTTCTTGCTTGAGAAATGGCTCTTTGCTAAGAAGCTATTTTTGACTATTTTAATTGAAAACAATAAGGTACTTAATTGTTACCCAGAAATGATTTCATATTGAGATAAAAACAGCTGCATTGGGGCCCCCCATCCACACACACAAAGCCTCCTCCTCTTCTTCTTCTTCTTCTTCTTCTTCTTCTTCTTCTTCTTCTTCTTCTTCTTCTTCTTCTTCTTCTTCTTCTTCTTCTTCTTCTTCTTCTTCTTCTCCTGGTCTTCCTCAGGCTCTTCTCCCATGTGGATGACCCCTTCCTGGATGACCCGTTGCCCAGAGAGTATGTCCTGTACCTGCGCCCCAGCGGACCCCTGCAGAATCAGCTCCATGACTTCTGGCAGCAGTCCCGCGTCACCTGTGGCAAGAATAAGGCCCACAACATTTTCCCCCACATCACGCTCTGCCAGTTCTTCATGGTGAGCCCAGGGGGAAATGACACGCCTCCCACTCATACATCAACACATGGATGCTCCTCTCTCTAATTCAGCTCAAACATGAAGTATTATAATTATGTCACTTAACACTTATAACACATTGTTTTAACATTTTAATAGAACCTACACTCTTAGAAAATAAAGGTGCTATCTAGAACCTAAAGATGTTCTTTGGCTGTCCCGATAGGAGAACCCTTTGAAAAACCCTTTTTGGTTCCAAGTAGAAACCTTTTGAGTTCCATGTAGAACCCTTTACACAGAGGGTTCTACGTGGAACCAAAAAAAGTTCTACCTGTAACCAAGAAGGGTTCTCCTATGGGGACAGCATAAGAATCCTTTTGGAACCCTTTTGGAAGTGTGTATTTATCCAGGAAGTCCCATTGAGGTCAAGAGACTTGTAACATCTGTCTATTAAGGGCCAGTTTCCCAGACACAGATTAAAACTAGTCCTGGACCAAAATGTGCTTTTAATGGCGATTCTCCATTGAGCAGACTTCTAACTCTGACTAATCTGTGGAAAACTGGCCCTAAATGTTTATGTAAGCGTCAGTGTTTGTGCTCAGACTCTACCCTGTCCCCCAGTGTGCTGACAACAAGGTGGATGCCCTATTGGAGGCCCTGCAGGCCACGGTGGGCCAATGGAGGGGTCGTTTCCCTAGCCCCCTGCCCCTGAAGCTCTATACCACCTTCAACTTCATAGGCCTCTTTGTTGAGGAGAAGATCGCAGAGGTCCTCAAGCAGTTTGCTGCTGAATTTGCTTCCGAGGCTGCCAGGAAAGCAGGTAGGGACTCTGTCTGCCTGTGACACATGGACACACACCCAGGCACGCAAGCACACCGGACCCACTCACACACACACACAAGCATGCACACATTGCCTTTTTACAGGCAATCTATCTCTCCACACGCTTTGGTCAGAAAATGACATATTTTAGGCTGGTAAAGGGTCACTGTAATCAGGGGCAGCGTTACTGGCGGGCCCTAGGGGGCCTGGCCCGATTTAACGTACATCTTTGTCCGTCCCCAATTTATTTGACTGAGACACGCAAAGACAGAAAGACGCATCAATCTCAGATAAAGCATCCGAGCGAGTGAAACAGCGCCCCTCTGTCTCACTATGTGTAGATCATGTATCTGATGCTGTCTGGACAAAAGGAGTATGGCATGTCATACCTTTTCTGACCAGACTGCATCAGATACATGGGCTACATACGGTAAGACAGGGGCGCTGTTTCACTCGCTAGTTTCAGCAGAGAGGAAGAGGCGAAGTGGGAGGGCTCGCTCTCGCGATAATCTGTCCTGAATAAACCCATTGCGTTTTTATGGGCATAATATGTAGAATTTAACTTGTCGACTGCATTCCCTCCTTTGGGTCAACGACTCGCATTGTTAGGGCAGAGACATTAGTATCTCATCATTATATACAGATCTCTGGTTTCAGCCACTTGAAAATTAGAAAAGAAAGTTGGTGGGTGCACACTGCACTGTTCGGATGCTGGCTTCCCCTAAAATAAATTTATGTTTTGCCCAAATTATACAATCATGTCTAAATAAAATAATTCTAAAATACTTTACCAGAGAGTTTGACTTAGCCACAAAGGATCATTAGCTTCTTTAAAAATCACAAGTGCATAGCCCTATGCCTATTTGGGAAGCCAGCAATTTGGGCAGTGCACGTGGCAATAGGCCTAGCTGATTATTGAGGTGCGTATGTCAGTGAAAAGCATCTAAAATGTGTGAAGATAATGTGTCTTGAGTATAATTTAAAATGTTGAGATAAGAAGAAGGGGTGGTGTATGTGGCGAAGATATGGGCGTCTCTCTCCAGAATGCATGCACTCAGCTCTCAGCTCTCAGCTTTACAGAATGCATGCACTCAGCTCTCAGCTCTCCAGAATGCATGCACTCAGCTCTCAGCTCTCAGCTTTACAGAATGCATGCACTCAGCTCTCAGCTCTCCAGAATGCATGCACTCAGCACTCAGCTCTCCAGAATGCATGCACTCAGCACTCAGCTCTCCAGAATGCATGCACTCAGCACTCAGCTCTCAGCTCTCCAGAATGCATGCACTCAGCTCTCCAGAATGC
Source organism: Thymallus thymallus (assembly GCA_023634145.1). Lineage (NCBI taxonomy): Eukaryota > Metazoa > Chordata > Actinopteri > Salmoniformes > Salmonidae > Thymallus > Thymallus thymallus. The sequence goes on along the minus strand of CM042378.1, from coordinate 1,436,424 downwards.
ATGCACTCAGCACTCAGCTCTCCAGAATGCATGCACTCAGCTCTCAGCTCTCAGCCAGAATGCTCTCCATTGTTTTGTTGTATGAATTGTTTGCCCTTTGATAGTTTATTTGTATCAATTCAACATGACATATATAACCAGTAGACCCAGAACATGTACTGTTCATCCTGGACATTTGGTTGCATTCATTTCTGTTAATGCATGTATTACAGTCATTAACCGTGGAAGTGGAAACGTTGTTTGCAGAGTTCACAACCTGCTACACTTGTGAGAAACAAGTTTTGGTTTATTTCATAACCATCATTTAGGAGTTTTGTAAATGTTTTCATTGTCTTTGTGAGAAATGAGCATGCGTGTGGTTTCTCTGTCCTGATAACATTAAGGGAGCACGCACGCCAACCTGCTGAGTTGATACAAGACAAGACAGATAGAAAAGGGAGGCAGACAGGTGGAGAAGAGATAGTAATGGTGGAGAAGAGATAGTAATGGTGGAGAAGAGATAGTAATGGTGGAGAAGAGATAGTAATGGTGGAGAAGAGATAGTAATGGTGGAGAAGAGATAGTAATGGTGGAGAAGAGATAGTAATGTGATTGAAAGAACCAGAATTTTCATCAGGATATTTTCTACTGTGCATTTTACTTAGTTTATGTTATAGACCTACTGCTGCCTATAATTGGCCTATAGTTATATGCCATGCAGAAAGGTAGAAATGGTAGGATACATTGTAAGCTTCCCCAAACTTGAAACTCACGAGCTGCCTACACTCTTAGAAAAAAACCAGTTCCAAAAGGGTTCTTCGGCTGTCCCTATAGGAGAACCCTTTTTGGTTCCCGGTAGAACCCTTTTTGGTTCCAGTTAGAACCCTTTTGGGTTCCATGTAGAACCCTCTGTGGAAAGGGTTCTACATTGAACCCAAAGCGGTTCTACCTGGAATCAAAAAAGGTTATTCAAAGGGTTCTCCTATGGGGACAGCCGAAGAACCCTTTTGGGTTCTAGATGGAACCTTTTTTTCTAAGAGTGTATGGTCTTTATCATTAACAAAATGGCTGTGAGCACACAGGAGGAAAACGGGCCCACCTATAGAAATCAAAGACCTGACTGAAAAGAGATTATCCTCACCATAAGGCAGTTTGGAGATGGTGGATTATAACACATCAGAAAAGATTGTTTGGAAAATATTGGGCCATTTTGCTCCACTTTGTAGATGTTTGTAGTTCCACGATTTGATTGGCTAGATTCCCTCCACAGTAGTTTTCTTCATATTCTTTACCTTTATTCACTCGTTCCTCCTCTCTCTCTGTCTCAGATGTCCTTTATTCACTCGTTCCTCCTCTCTCTCTGTCTCAGATGTCCTTTATTCACTCGTTCCTCCTCTCTCTCTCTCTGTCTCAGATGTCCTTTATTCACTCGTTCCTCCTCTCTCTCTGTCTCAGATGTCCTTTATTCACTCGTTCCTCCTCTCTCTCTGTCTCAGATGTCCTTTATTCACTCGTTCCTCCTCTCTCTCTGTCTCAGATGTCCTTTATTCACTCGTTCCTCCTCTCTCTCTGTCTCAGATGTCCTTTATTCACTCGTTCCTCCTCTCTCTCTGTCTCAGATGTCCTTTATTCACTCGTTCCTCCTCTCTCTCTGTCTCAGATGTCCTTTATTCACTCGTTCCTCCTCTCTCTCTGTCTCAGATGTCCTTTATTCACTCGTTCCTCCTCTCTCTCTGTCTCAGATGTCCTTTATTCACTCGTTCCTCCTCTCTCTCTGTCTCAGATGTCCTTTATTCACTCGTTCCTCCTCTCTCTCTGTCTCAGATGTCCATTTAGAGCCCCATAAGAAGCAGCTCCATGTGACGTTAGCCTACCACTTCCCCACCAATCACCTTACCTCCCTGGAAAAGCTGGCCAAGGGAATCGAGGTGAAGCTAGGCTGTGATTGGCTGGCTGTCCTTTTCTCCCGGGACATTCGGTTTGTCAATCATGAGGTAATAATAACCACTTTGTTTTCTGACACCCTGTTCACCTTCATCTCACATCCCTTTCTACTAATCAACACCATGACATGGACCTTGTACCTTCTACAAGACAAGCTCAAAGTACCGTGTATCTGTCTTTTGTGTACTTTCGTTGTGGCATTTTGCACCTGCCCTGTGTTTTTGTTGTAGCTGCTTGACAATGAAATAAAGTACCTATCTATCTATCTATCTATCTATCTATCTATCTATCTATCTATCTATCTATCTATCTATCTATCTATCTATCTATCTATCTATCTATCTATCTATCTATCTATCTATCTATCTATCTATCTATCTATCTATCTATCTATCTATCTATCTATCTATCTATCTATCTATCTATCTATCTATCTATCTATCTATCTATCTATCTATCTATCTATCTATCTATCTATCTATCTATGAGGCTTTTATAATAAGTGATATTCTTCAAGAATCAATGGGAATAAACAGTATACTTAATTTAGAAAAGGCTGTAGTTATCAGTGATCCTTTACAAGCTTGCCCACCTATAACCTTGCATTGTACTGTGTTCTGGTGCTGGATACTGCGTGGGTGTACTCAAGCTGTGTCTTTCCCTCCCTTTGTTGCAGACGCTGCGCGTGATGTATCCCTACGCCCCTCAGAATGAGGATGAGCTGGAGCTGGTCCCGGGCGATTTTGTCTTCATGTCTCCCTTGGAGCAGAACAACACCAGCGAGGGCTGGGTCTATGGGTCCTCCCTGGCCACTGGGCTGTCCGGCCTATTGCCTGAGAACTACGTCAGCCAGGCAGACGAGTGTGACACCTGGGTCTTCCACGGGTGAGCCCTCAGAATGTATTACTTTCACCAGCTTCTTACTTACAGTCCTGTGTCCAGAACATGGGGGCAGGGGTCAATTCCATTTCAATTCAGTCAATCCAGAAGGAACTGTTTGCATCTTGAATTGACTTAATTGAAATGGAACTGACCCGCACCCAGGGCTAGAAGACTGTAGAAGAGCGTGAGCAGTTCTGCTCAGTAGACAGTAGTGATGAATGAGTAGTAGTGAGTATGTGTTAACTCTTGTCCTCTACCCTGTTCAGATCACACTCCTTCTTCAGTTGCTCCGCCCCCTCTGACAAAGAGAGCAGGGAAAGGGGCCTATTAGATGGGCTGCTGGACAGCCGTCGCCTCGACAACACAAGCCCTGGGGACACACACACTTTGAGCCTCATCTGTCATCCCATGCAGGTACTGGTACTTTTTCCAAAGAACAGAAGGAAGTCTCTTTAACTAAAACCACCCAGCCTTTCCTAACCAGGATAACTAGTGCCTAGTGTTTAATCCTGATCAGGAAAAACTGCAGGTCCTGGTTATGATATGCAATAGGATTCTTATTGCACTATTCCTTTTAAATCTAAGTCACATTGAGAATGACGTTATAATTTACGTATGTATTACTTCCCCCAGTTCATTCCCATAACACTACATAACACCAATGGCTACTAGCCTCCCACGTAGACTTTCTGTCCCTAACACTAACACTGAAACTAAATAATATAAAAACAAAATATAAATGTTTGTGTACAACTAGAACTAAATAAAAAACTAGCAGATCAGGTCTAAAAAAGGAAACTAAACTGAATTTCATATAAAACAAATTTAACTAATAGAAATAATAAATAATGTAAAAACACAAAACTATAATAACCAAAGCTGTTTTTCTGCTGTACTGATAAACTCTCAAAAATGTTGGGAAATGTTATGGATTTGACGCCCCAAATCACAGTATTGTTTCTTAGGTGCTTCAGGTCAGCAGCAATCACTCTCGGCTGCCCAAGCAGACCCTGTTTGTCTGTCGGCACGGTGAGCGGATGGATGTGGTGTTTGGGAAACACTGGCTTTCACTGTGCTCTGACTCCAAAGCTGACCAGAGTCAGACTAATGGTACTGCTTTCAAAGGAGTCATACATTTTGAGTTGAATAAATCTGATGTTTTGATTGGATAGAACAAAAACAAAAAGGCAGTATTGGGTGTGGTGTGTTATTCTACAGATAGATATGTACGCACTAACCTGAACATGCCAGTCAGCCTGCCCATGTGGAGTGGAGGACACCGAGATTACGACATGGACACCCCCATCACTGTCTTTGGTTCTACACAAGCACGGATAGTGGGTATGTGGTTGTCAACACACAGTAGTAGGCTATGTTATCTGTCCAATTCCATATCTCATGTTTCATTACAGCGTGATAACAATCTATTCTCCTGTATATCTGTCTGTCTGTGTTGCAGGGGAGGCGTTGTTGGAGAGCAACACAGTGATAGACTTTTTGTACTGTTCGCCTTCTCTGCGCTGCGTCCAGACTGCTCAGAGCATCCTCAAAGGTAACCAGCATGGAGTTATTTGCCACCACAAATCCTACTTAGGATAAAGAGCCATATCCATAATGTCGGCCTCTCTAACCCCTGATGAAGACTTAAAGGGACATTCTGCAGTTGCTATATCCATTTTGGGGCTTATAATTGAATGATATGTAGCCATTGGTTCTTGAACAATTTAATTTATAAATGTTTCATGAGCTTAGCAACTGTGGAACCCATCAGAACCCAAAACATATGCTTTTTTTACTCCAATGTTTGTAAACAAAGTAAATGTAAACATACCAACATGGTTAAAATTATAATTTGATATTATGGATGGTCAGTTCTTGGATCCATAGCTCTGTCTATGAATTTGAAAATGGTTACATTTCTCCAGCCTCATTCCGAAACAGTGGCAGGGAGGATGCTTTGTTATTGTTTCAACTGTAGATTGCCCCTTGTGGTTGAAATATTGTCAATAAACATAGTTGAGAGCATATAATGTGTTTTGGTCCTATCCAGACCCCCCACACCAACCCTTTCCCCCCAGGCACTTATGTAGATCTGAGAGGAAGTTGATAAGTTTAGCCAATATGGTAGTAGTTCCTTTTCCTTCTGATAGGCTAAGTGAAATTGTCTCCAATATGCTTATCTCAGTCCAATCCTTTCAGATCTACATAAGTGGCTAGGGGACTAGGGGCGGTTTTTGGACAGGGCTGGTGTGTGCAGCTTTTGCTGATGTGCCTCTCTGTCTCCCCCTGCAGGTCTGCAGCAGGATGGCAAGCTGAAGATCAGAGTGGAGCCAGGGCTATTTGAGTGGGCAGTGTGGGTCTCAGGGAGCTCCCTTCCTGCCTGGATCCCTCCCACAGACCTGGCTGCATCCCACTTCAGTGTTGACACAACATACAGGTAATACAGGCAAGACGGTTTCCTGGTTTATCTCCATACTGTACACTTACTGACCATTTACACTATACAAGCGGCCCTTGCCTAGCCACACTAGCCTCGGCCTCATGTGGGTGCTAACAAGCTAGGAAGCAAACTAGGTTGTGCTACGTATCACCAGCCATTATCAGCCAATCCAGTAGAGGTTAGAAGCTATGGTGAGATTCGATTGGTCACTCGTGCCGCGATCACGGAGGATTGGAAGAAAATTCTGCTTTCCCCAGCTTTAGTCCTGCCCTTTTCAGCTCCCACACCCATGCTCGTTTCGCTCAATGGTCCCCCGCCCACTCCGCTTCTCTCGCTTTCCTTCCATTGAAAGTGAATAGCTTCTGGTGTTTCACTGCGCAATGCCGGTTCCAAGTGTAAACGCAGAGTTAGGCCCCACCCAGAAACAACCCCTAGTCCCTTGGACCTAGGCAGAGATATAAGGAAACCAGATAATATGGTCAACATTCCATTAAGCTTTTCAAAGAAATGATGGAGCTACTACCATATTGCCTATGCTTATTTAATTCCTTCTGACCTACGTACAGGAAGTGGTAAATGTAGGGGCTAAGGGTTGTTGCTGGACGAGTCCGGAGCCTTTTCATCCATGCATCTGTCTCCCATGTTCTCACTGTTTTTTCCCACAGACCACTCATCCCAATAAGCAAACTTAGCGTGTCGGAGTCCTATGACACGTACATGAGCCGGAGCTACCAAGTTACCAAAGATATTCTGTCTGACTGCAAAAACATGGGTAATTAAGATGCTGGGTTCAATCACTGCTGTGGCTTTGGATGGGATGTATATAAAAAAATCTGTCCTGGGTTCAATTAGTGCTTATCTTTCAAATCCTTTAGCTGTGCTTGATTGAGCTTGCCTGGCGCAATGGAATCAACGGAATAGTCCCAAAAGTGCTAACCCTACTCATCTCCCACTCCACTCTAGACAGGCTCAATCAAATGCTCATGGTATTTGAAAGAAAACCAATACAATTTGAATCCCAGATGTGATACAGAAACATCTTGTGTAGGATGGACATTGGGATTCATCTGGTTCGTGTTGTTCTTCCTTTCCCTCATCTCCTCATCTCCACTCTGTAGGAAACAACATACTGATTGTGGCCCACGCTTCCTCCCTGGAGGCCTGCACACGACAGCTCCAGGGCCGCAGCCCCCAGAACTCCAAGGACTTCATCCAAGATGTCAGGAAGGTCAGCTGGAGTTTCTTTTCCTCGCTCAATGTTATCTTTTCTTTTGATCTCATTGTGTCTTCCCCCTCACTGTTTTTCACTCTTACTTTCACTTTATATCTGTCTCTCTCTCTCTGTCTCTGTCTCTCTGTATCTGTCTCTCTGTATCTGTCTCTCTGTATCTGTATCTGTCTCTCTGTATCTGTATCTGTCTCTCTGTATCTGTATCTGTCTCTCTGTATCTGTCTCTCTGTCTCTCTGTGTCTGTCTCTCTGTGTCTGTCTCTCTGTATCTGTCTCTCTGTCTCTCTCTCTCTCTGTCTCTGTCTCTGTCTCTCTGTATCTGTCTCTCTGTATCTGTGTCTGTCTCTCTGTATCTGTATCTGTCTCTCTGTCTCTCAGTATCTGTCTCTCTGTATCTGTCTCTCTGTCTCTCTGTCTCTCTGTGTCTGTCTCTCTGTGTCTGTCTCTCTGTATCTGTCTATCTTTCTCTCTGTATCTGTCTCTCTGTATCTCTGTCTCTCTGTCTCTCTGTCTCTGTCTCTCTGTATCTGTCTCTCTGTATCTGTCTCTCTGTATCTGTCTCTCTGTCTCTCTGTCTCCCTGTATCTGTCTCTCTGTATCTGTCTCTCTGTCTCTCTGTCTCTCTGTATCTGTCTCTCTGTCTCTCTGTATCTGTCTCTCTGTATCTGTCTCTCTGTATCTGTCTCTTTGTCTCTCTGTCTCTCTCTCTGTCTCTCTGTATCTGTCTCTCTGGATCTGTCTCTCTGTATCTGTCTCTCTGACTCTCTGTCTCTCTGTATCTGTGTCTCTGTATCTGTCTCTCTGTATCTGTCTCTCTGTCTCTCTGTCTCTCTGTATCTGTCTCTCTGTATCTGTCTCTCTGTCTCTCTGTCTCTCTGTATCTGTCTCTCTGTATCTGTCTCTCTGTATCTGTCTCTCTGTCTCTCTCCATCTGTCTCTCTCCATCTGTCTCTCTCCATCTGTCTCTCTGTATCTGTCTCTCTCTCTCTTTTTCTCCCCCTCTGCCTTTCCACCCCACTCCCTAACTTTCATTCTGCCTTTGTTGCCTCTTTCCCTCCGTTAGATCCCCTACCTGGGTTTCTGTTCCTGTGAGGAGCAGGGCGACACGGGGGTCTGGCAGCTGGTGGACCCGCCCATCCTGCCCCTCACACACGGACCCAACCACAGCTTCAAATGGAGGGAGACCCTCCTCCAGGATTGACATCCGCTTCCCTGGAGAGCAGACTTGTTCAACCCCATCCCAAGGCTTTAGTTTCTGCTCAAACAGCGCTGAGAGATCCTGCCTGAGCCAATGGGTGGTTGGACCTAGATGTATTGGACCTAATGACATTTCTAAATTGACAGTATTGTTGACATTTCTAAATTGACAGTATTGTTGACATTTCTAAATTGACAGTATTGTTGGCATTTCTAATTTGACAGTATTGTTGACATTTCTAAATTGACAGTATTGTTGACATTTCTAAATTGACAGTATTGTTGGCATTTCTAATTTGACAGTATTGTTGGCATTTCTAATTTGACAGTATTGTTGACATTTCTAAATTGACAGTATTGTTGACATTTCTAAATTGACAGTATTGTTGGCATTTCTAATTTGACAGTATTGTTGACATTTCTAAATTGACAGTATTGTTGACATTTCTAAATTGACAGTATTGTTGGCATTTCTAATTTGACAGTATTGTTGGCATTTCTAATTTGACAGTATTGTTGACATTTCTAAATTGACAGTATTGTTGGCATTTCTAATTTGACAGTATTGTTGACATTTCTAATTTGACAGTATTGTTGTTAGTGAGAGCAGAGGGAGAGAGAGTGAAGTTGGAGAGAGCAGGGCTAAGTCTCAGGGCCTGGTTGACTGTGGAGGCTAGCACAGCTGGCTACAGACTGTGGAGGCTAGCACTCAGCTGGCTACAGACTGTGGAGGCTAGCACTCAGCTGGCTACACCAAGCACATGGACCATTACATATTTCATCATCAACAACGTGCCAGAAGGGAGTCACAAGGTTGAGAACATTGACCTAAAAAAAACTAACAGAGTAGTTTGTGTTTCGAAAAGCAATTGCATTCCTTGTCCTGCTTGCAGATGAACTGTTGACTGGGACAAATATTATCCTTAAAAGCCCTTGACTGTAGCCGCAAGTCATCTCTCAAATGTTTCCCAGTGTGGAATCTGTGTTTCTGTGTGTATAAAGTTGATCTCATTGTGGGGAAAAAACATGCAAAACTTAATCTATGATCTCTTGTGTATTGTAAGTACAACCACTTAAAACTGATTGATGTCTTTTATGACTTTATGGTCATGTTGTACGCTGGTTGTATAAAAAGGTTTTGTTAACCTAAGTAACCAGAAAAAATAAGTATTTGCCTGGTTGTAATGTTATGTGACCAGAAAACAACCAACATATGACGTATTTACTATGACATATTGATTTCGTCTTAAAGAAATGTTCCTTTACGTGGTTGTAACTGAGACTAGTTGGAAATCTGGTTTTATGACTTCTTCACATCAGAAAACCAGTTTACAACCAGTTTACAACCAGAAAATGACTTAATGAAGACTGCATGTGCCAAATGTTTTCCACTGGGTGGCTTTGTCACCCAGCTGTTTGAAACAAAATGCAATATTGCCAATCACAGGTGAGCCTTGGTGAGGCAGTTATAATAACCAGTAGTTAAGAACTTATACTGTATGTGTTTATTTGACATAATTGAAGATCTTATGGCAGAATAGTCTTCAATCACTGCACTAGAAAATATCTTTCAGTTGTGATCCTTTATATTTTATTCAGATACATAACAATTGAAGAGCTTTTCTTCCACGCTTTTGTTTAGCCTGTATCTAAATATATCTGAACTAATCTTTTTGCAAAATAATGCACTGATTATTAAGGAGGTTCTAAAACAATGTTCTGGTGCTGTTCTTCCATTGATACCTGCAAGTACAATACTTACAAGTACAATACTTACAAGTACAATACTTACAAGTACAATACTTACAAGTACAATTACACATTTGTAATAAAGGTGTCAGTGAGGAACAAAGCAGGCATACGTCAGAGGTTTGCCACATGAGGAAACCCTGTAAACCTGAAAACTGAGGAGGAAGCCATCTGTGTCAATGTGTGTTAATGTATTGTCTCAAATATTATGTTTCCAAATGTATATAAACATTAATTTAGGTAATGAAAAGTTATTCACCAAAATGCTAAAAGTTAAGTCAAACATATTCCTTTTGGAGGACCAGCAGGCAAATGATTGAAATGAAAACAAACTGATTGAAAGTGGAGATGATACAGTATTCATAGTGACTTGCCACTTCCCTGTATATTCAGATATAAGAATATCTGAGGTGGTCTTTAAATGTCCCCCCTATATGACACGGACAGTATCACTGTTTCAGATATGTAAAAGTTCATATCAAATAAAACAAATCAGGTCATTTCTTTTTGTATTGTTATCTCTTTTTATTTTATTTTATTAAAACGAGAACTCTTTCAACACCTTGTTCAGTACGTTGTATTATGGTTTAGCCACTAGGTGTAGGTATAAGACCTTTGGAACTGACTGCATAAAGTATCTACTGTATCTTAGGGAGAAAATGAGCCTGAAGCAGAGGAGTCATGCTCATATGGGGCACACATTTTTCAGATGTTAAATTAATTACAAAACCTATGGCTCTAGATTGCAGGAAAAATATGTTCAAGCTTTTGGTCGGATGGAGTATGGAGTTTTGGCCTGCCTGGTGACATCACCAGGAGGTAAATTATTAGTTAATAGACCAATAACAGCTAGTTTTCAGTTCCCCCCACTCAGACCACTCCCAGACAGTCCTTGCTACATTTTTGCCAACAAGTTATTTTGGGTTTCTTTTTGACCATTTTAATTTTAAACAATCCCAGTAAGTTACATAATTGTTACCTAAAATTGATATGATATTAGGATACAAACAGCTCCATTGGACCTTTTAAGGGATACTACAGGATTTTGTTTCATTTTTTCACAATTAAAAAATGCATGTCGGAAAAATGATTGAAACCATTTCCTCATATTGGCATACTCTATGGTATGACTACAAATGTGCCAACCAACTCATGTACCAATCATCTTGTTGAATTTTTGGGGAATCAAACAGCATCCTTCCACCAATAGAATCTTTCTCACTTGTTGAGTCCTTATCTCTGTATAATTATACCCCAAAAAGAGACCCAAATGTAAGATTGATTTACTCTGACGATGGGTTATTGTTGCACAGACTGGTAATTATATTCGGTGGCTTGCTCACCCCTATCTACTCCAGCGTATAAATACACCTGGGGCTTTGGGGCTCTGGTTTCAGACACTGTCTCAGCACCGGCAGCAGCTTAAAAAGCCTGGCCAACTGGTTTATCCGAGCTGGGGATATTTGGCACTCTTGTCCTGATTTAACCTGAACTCTCATTTAATGTGCCAGTCCCTACCCCATCCCCAACAGTCCCCACCCCATCCCCAACAGCCCCAGTCTTGTCTGTGATCGTATCTAAAATACCTCCAGTAGACTGGGAAATTAGAGAAGGGATGCCTTGACCCACTTGGATGTAAACAGGACTTTTTATTACCTAGGGAAAACAATCTCCTCTCAGTAAAGCCTCATCTACTACTGCAGTGCAGAAAAACTCTGCAAGCGCTTAAAACAAACAAGTTTATGTTAAATATTCCAGACAGACAGACAGACAGACAGACATACCTAATGCATATTGATGCATGAAAAACTTTGTTGAAAACCTCTATATAGAACTAGGTCAACAACACAACGTTTTATTGAAGAAGTTGATCTCAAGGTAGATATCAGTTAGATATACTAAATATGCAGTTGAGTCTGAGTAATCTTCCTGTGAAAACGAGAGATGTTTAGGCTATACATTTGACATAATCGCTCAAAGTCTTTCAGAGTTTCATCCATCTACAGTAGTATAGAGATCAGGGTGTCTGTGTCTCATGTTCCCCTCCTTTCTTTTCTCCCAAATTGAAGACCAACACTTATTGTGTGTATCTAGGAAAACTTATTTTGTTCGCAGTGACTTTTTTTTTTTTTTGCAAGATTTATCCTGCTTAGCTGTGCTTCTCGTTGTTTCCACTACTTGATTTATTGTAGACTCCTCCCCCTTGGCTGGTCAACTGTACCTGTTGACTAACAAGCTACCTGAGCTCCTTAAAATGGAGCTTCCAGTCCACTCTGGGCCTGCTGCTGGAGGTAGAAGTCACCACCATCACCTTCCCCCAGCTGCCGCCTGCCTGGAGCCAAAGGGAGACCTGAGTTGACAACGCTGTCTAGCATGCAGATAAGGGATAGTCAACCCCCAAACCTGTGTGAGTGTGGTATGTCTGTCTCACATCGTTGTCAGTGTCCAGCCTCTGTTGCAGATTGGAGTTGTTTGTGGCTGAGGTAGCTGCTGGCTTAGGCATCAGTGTACAACCAATTACAGGGACCCACCAGGGCTACAGCACGCTCCAATCTCCACAGACTCAGCCTGGAAGAGTAGGCCTGCGCTGCCTCTGAAGAACTACGTTTTTTGCATGTTTCTAGTAATGCCAATGTTTACATGGGCAGATGTCAACTTTGCAGAAACTCTTATCCCCGCTGGATTGTACTGTGTCGGTATTATTCCCAAGCTCTTCTATTGATGGTGTTTATCCTCAGTGACGGCTCTATTCCAGTCTCTCATTAGTCTGACGTTGCTTCGTTTGTTTAACCTTTTTGTTTTACGCCGAGCTCAGGATGTCTGAGGGACCCAATTAAATGCATCACTGTTAATCTTCTCATACTGCCTGAAACCTTTGTATTGGACAGGATACAGGATGTCTGAGGGACAGGATACAGGATGTCTGAGGGACAGGATACAGGATGTCTGAGGGACAGGATACAGGATGTCTGAGGGACAGGATACAGGATGTCTGAGGGACAGGATACAGGATGTCTGAGGGACAGGATACAGGATGTCTGAGGGACAGGATACAGGATGTCTGAGGGACAGGATACAGGATGTCTGAGGGACAGGATACAGGATGTCTGAGGGACAGGATACAGGATGTTATTTTTAGGGAACTTCCACAAGAACACACTATTGCCCATTTATTAAACGTTGGACGTTGTTTTATCGCATTGGCCTAAACCCCAAATAATGATTTTGAAAAGGTTGCGATTTAGATAGTCATGGCAACGCTATTCATTTGGGAATTCAGGCCTGTACCAAGGTTCATGCTTTGCGTTGAAAGGATGAATATTTTTTGTATACGTAATGGTGCTATCATATGTGTGAATGCAAATGTAGCAGGTAGCTTTGTGTTGATTATCCATCATGTCACACACTTCATAATGACAGGCACCAAAAGTCATGGTAGTGGTGTATCTAATCTACCATGACCTGGTAGCTGTCCATGGGCTGTTTTTATCTTGCCTTTCCAATATGTGTTGAAGATGCCATATTATTTGGACAATGCAGATAGATAGATAGATAGGTACTTTATTGATCCCCCGGGGGGGGGGGAAATTTCAGTGAATAGGTTTTGGTGGCTACAGACCTTTTCTAATTCCAGTGCATTTTCATACAACACTGTCAATGAAATGAAGCACCAGCAGCTGAAGTACTACTAGGCTTTAGATTGTACATTAATGATATTGACTTGGGGTTTTTGTGCAGATGTCTTTCAGGCAGGTCTTGATTATCAGAAAATAAATAATACTTGTAAACAAAATGGACCTTCATGAAATAATGAACTAGTTGCAGTTGATTAAAACGTTTTTATTAAGCCCTTACTCCATATGCAAGCAATTCACTGTAAGCCTATGTGTTTGTTGACTTACATTTCCACTTGGTTTATGGATTGATGGGCCGCCGAAGAGGCTGATAAAAGCACAGGCGGTTTCATTCCTAAAAAAAAACCAAGTAATTATCGGAGAGCAGTGAATTTTTGCAATCTAATAGTGCTCTCGGTGTTCTTCTCAAGCTTTTAAACTAATTCGTGATTGATCGCTAATTATCGGTGACGGAGCCTCTCGAGACAGCTGTACTTCCCATCTCAAACATCTCCCCCACCTTCTCAGATTGAAGGAGCTATAACTTTCAAACGGTCGACTCTGCTCGTTGTTTGGGTGAGTCAATAGACTTCAAGACGTTTGAATAATCATTGTGCCGTTTCCCAATAAAGAAGGTTGCTTCACAACAATAAAGCATCGGACACCCAATATTACCTTCTGGATGGTGCAATAATGGTAAGCACTGCCAACAAAACAATGTAGAATGAAATAAATCAATATTGCATTGTTATTACAATTGAGTATTGTTCCATAGCCTGGGTGACTGTTGCTTCCTAGGTTTATATCCGAGACCTAAAAGATCGCTAAACATGTACAAATATCACAGTGAAATGTTACAAGGAACGATTCCAAATGGTCTAATATTGATTGCAGTGACTAAAAAAAATGATGGCTGAAGAACCCCTGCCCTGGAATTGTTCCCTGATGTGAGCCACTATTCTCCCACTAAGAAAAGCATTAAGAATGTGTGTCGTCAATGACAATGTATTTGATTTCAGCGCTAGATCAATGTAGGTCTGCTTTTGTCCGTCTTGGAAATCTGTTCGCTCAGTTGCATTGCCTGGAGTCTTAGGCTATAAAAGTGGACCTCGTTTTAAAGCAGCATATAAAGGCTTGGCCGCATCAGTGATGCTGGAGAACTCAGTTGTAGGTTAGTTTACCGTAACATGTGACCAGAGAATATATCCTGACCATTCTCTGACCAAAAGAGGACCAAACTATACCATACGAGCCAGGTAGGTAATGTTATACCATCCTTGATTTATAGGCATATTTGATTATCAAATGCTGTAGTAAGAATAATATAATAATAATAATAATAATAATAATGAGAATGAGAATGCTGCTAATAATAGTAATAATTAACATGTAGGTCCAAATCTGGGTTTATGTTTATTGAATGGACTTTCTGCAAATGTTTGGGTGCCTACTGCATCATTGGAGAGACTGGTTGTAGAGAGACTTGCTGGTATTCTAATGGGTGTGAGGTTGTACTTTATATTTCAAGTTTTTCCTAGAATGAACTTGGTTGCTTTCACTGTCGATGACTTGGATAAATGATCAGGACGTTCCGCAAATGAGTGATAGAAACTCTGAAAGCGAAATGCTTGTGAAATGATGTGCAATTTAAATCCAGTGGGGTTCACTAGAGCTCCCTCTTGTGAGGTGTAGGCATGACGCTCCAACCCCTCTTGCTGAGCTAGCGCCCTCAATTATCCAGTCATTGTTGTTGATTGCTCTGGTCCCAACTATGTTGTAAACTGTCTTGGACCTTAGGACCTACAGTTGAAAACGCTGTTCAATTGGCTCTGATGTAGGTCTCCGTTTTGCTCATCTTTGAACTGTTATTTCATGGTAATTTATGTAATTTCATTTGCATAACTGTGAATGTTGTTGTTATATTGTTTGAAGTAATGTACAGTAAGTAGGCATATAGTTTTATTGTCCCCCAGCATTAAATCGGGGAGGGGACTGTGGATCGGTCTCAGTCTGTCCGTTTGTACATAAATCACACGCGATATCTCAGACAGCACTGGCCCGATTTTGACAAAACTTGGGTGAATGATGTATCTTGCTATACAGATCCATCCTTTACAAAATTACACTGATTGGCCCAAGGGAGGCGCTGCATCATTCGTGGGGGACTACATGTTTTCTGTTGCCTTTTTTGATCATGTTTAGTTATACACCCAGCAGTCATAGGAGACAAAATGTTTACCAAGCTTTCACCAAGCTCTCTCTCTTGCAAGACTGATTGGAGAGGTCTGATTGGAGAGGTCGTCTGGAGGGCTCTGATTGGCCCAAATTCCAGGGGACAACATACTATAACTCTGTATGACAATTCAACTGACTCAAAATGGCTTGGATCACTATGAGATTATTAACGCGGAGTGCCTGGATACAGCCCTTAGCCGTGGTATATTGGCCATATACCACAAACCCCCAAGGTGCCTTATTGCTACTATAAACTGGTTACCAACGTAATTAGAGCAGTAAAAATACATGTTACCCGTATGTATACCATACCCGTGGTATACGGTCTGTCAGCCAATCATCATTCAGGGCTCGAACCACCCATTTGATAATTACATTTATTCAACGGGTGGGTCTAATCCTGAATGCTGATTGGTTAAAACCGCATTTCAGCCAGTGTCTATTCCACAAGTTACCACTGGCTAAATCTATGATGATAAAATCCTTATTTACTCTGTTCCATCTGACTGCTTAATCCACTGTCTCATCAGCCCAGCCAGGCAATTTATATTCTTGATCCACACTATAAAAAGCATCTAGACATTATCTCACATTTCTTTTAGACTAACATTTCGTTTTCAACAGCAGAGATTTGTATAAACCTTGCTGTCTGTCTCTCCGACATTTGCAAAATTGTTTCAATATTCAACTTCTTGTTGTTTCAATATCTCCAGCTGTCCCATAGTAATGAACGTGTCGGGAGTCGGGACGAGACAGACAGACAGGCAGCTTTTCTCAGCCAGTCGAAATCATGAATCGGCTGACATCGTTTTATGAATATATACAAAGAAATGTAAATTGAAAAAAGGTAAAAGGAAATGAAGTGCAGCTAGTTTGCAGTCTTTCCAGCTTCAGTTTGAAGTCATAGTGTTAGCTGTGTTGTTGGCTAGCTCCTCTGAACAACAGTGTCCCGACCAGAGAGCACATGTTCTATTCCAGGTGAAATCACGCCTCATTAGCTCATTATTAAGGATGTGTCCAAATAAATTTAACTTGAAAACAGCTTCAACAAATGCAATTGCAGCTACTGTTGTTATTCTGGCTGCACTGTTGACGTGACTGTAAGTTAGCTAGCTAGCAAGCAAGCAAGGGATAAGAACGTTGCTAACCAGTATGGCAATGGGACATTTAGAAAGAATGACTGGGTCGCGTCCATAGATACAGAACAAAAAGACTGAACGACTGGGTCGCGTCTCTGGCAACCGAACCGATAGAACGTATGACCAGCCGGCTTGGGTAGCAACCTTAGATTTGTGTCGGGATTATATCTTGTGGAAGGATGAAATAGTATGAATAAATTAATAGAAATAATGTTTTCATTATTTGAATATGTTGCTAACCCGTTGTATACTGTAAAAGTAAGCCAGTGTTTGGAGGATATATTGGCACGGTTTTCCGGCCCTCGACGGCATTATCACTTAATTTTACCATGGCATTGTTGAATTCTCGTTTCTGATTGGCTTGAAGGGCATTGTAGAGCATGCATTATTTCCCTATAACACACAGTAGAATTCAATGGCTATAGTTAATTTTTACATGTAACAAATTATTATTTACAATGACGGCCTACCCCGGCCAAAACTGAACCAATTGTGCACTGCCCTATAGGTGATGTGTAGATGTGATACAGCCTGGATTCGAACCAGGGACGTTAGGGACGTTAGTGACACCTCCTGCACTGAGATGCAGTACCTTAGACCACTGCGCCACTTGGGAGCCCTAAAATAGATGTTCTATGTTTGAGCAAAAGTCGAATTTAAAACATTATTGTCATTGTTGATTTAGATTTTCATAATAGCAAGCTAGGACTGATGGTTTGGTTAGCTAAACTAGCAAGTCTGTTTGTTTGGTTACCGAGGCAACCACTGTCTATCTAGTAAACTTCCTAGCTAACAGTAGCTAACGCACTTTTGTACATTGCACTGTTACGTACAATTTACCTTATTTCCAGGTCAACTGTAATATGAATACCATTGTAAAGCACAATTCCTCCCCTTTCCAGCAAAATCAATGACGAGACCTTCATGCTCGTCCTTGAAGCTGGAGACTACCATCTCCCTCACTAACTTTAAGCATCATTAATCTGCGAGAGCATTATGAAATTTCCCCCCCGGGGGATAAATAAAGTACCTATCTATCTATCTATCTATCTATCTATCTATCTATCTATCTATCTATCTATCTATCTATCTATCTATCTATCTATCTATCTATCTATCTATCTATCTATCTATCTATCTATCTATCTATCTATCTATCTATCTATCAGCTGTCAGAGCTGCTTATCGATCACTGCACCTGTATACAGCCCATCTGTAAATAGCCCACCCTACTACCTCATCCCCATATTGTTATTTTTGCACCCCAGTATCTCTATTTGCACATCATCATCTACACATCTATCACTCCAGTGTTAATGCTAAATTGTAATTATTTCACCACTATGGCCTATTTATTGTCCTACCTTCCTAATCTAACTACATTTACACACTCTGTATATAGATCTTCTATTGTGTTATTGACTGTACGTTTGTTTATTCTCATGTGTAACTCTGTGTTTGTGTTGTTTTTTGTCGCACTGCTTTGCTTTGTCTTGGCCAGGTCGCAGTTGTAAATGAGAACTTGTTCTCAACTGGCCTACCTGGTTAAATAAAGGTGAAATAAAACCTACCTGGTTAAATAAAGGTGAAATAAAACCTACCTGGTTAAATAAAGGTGAAATAAAACCTACCTGGTTAAATAAAGGTGAAATAAAACCAACCTGGTTAAATAAAGGTGAAATAAAAAAAATGCTACGGGTCTATTTAAAAATGTTGGGTGGGGAAGTGAAACCTACTGCGTGATAGTGGAAGGGGGAGATAGGCCATGTGGGGAAACAGATTTTTTTTGTGTGTTGAATTTTGAATCGTGTTTTTAGGGCGGCTGTCGCGGCTTTTGAGAGTCATGATGGCTTGCAGTGATGACGCAAAAAATGTATGTATTCGGTTGTACAGTTGACTAGGTATCCGCCGTACCCTGTCGCTGTCTATTTCTTGTTTTTAATCTGCGAGAGAAGTGCTACACCTGGTGGAAAGAGGCTGTACGACACAGAATGAGTTGCATAATGTGTTCCGTACGCTACGGAATGACACGTCACATTTTACCGTACAGCGTCAGAGGGGTCCGTTTTTTCAACTTTTCTCCAACACTATTGGCTATTACCATGTCAATCAACGCTTGAATAGAAACGTAGTTCACACCCCGGATTTTGATGCCAACACAGTCTCTACAGTCCCATTAGTTTTCATTGCAGCTTCACACTTACTTCAGTAGACGTTGAACACATTTTAGAGGCAAATGAACACATTTCTAGCGGCAAAAGTGTGATTATAGCCATGGTATGAAAGGGATAATCAAATCAGGTGCGTTCTCTGGAACATGGAAGGTTAGTTCCACGTTGTTCATTCATTTCCATAGAACAAATCTTGTTGATTACCCCCTTATACATTATCTTGACAAGTATTATAGTGACATAATAATGCTTTATGTTTTTATTTTTTACAAATGTCAATGAGAATGTATTCCTCAACTAAAAAATGCATATTTTTTTTGGAGCTTGGTTTTTCACAAATAATGCCCTATATCAAGGTAATGCAAATAATATTTCCTTAAGACACTAAATTGATCCAGAAGTAAATATTGCATCAATGTTATTTAAAGTAAGTTGGGGAAGTTGACATGAGATCTGTGGGTAATGGGATTTTTTTGTGCTTTGTCAATACATGCAGTTAACACATATCAATAGTTGTATATCAATTAATTGCTATGTCAATACATAAAATGGTCTCTCTGAGGTTAGGTCCTCATACAGTAGCTATTATCAGAAGATTGCTACGTATTTCCACAAGGAAAACACAGCAGACCTTAGTGAACCCCCCCCCCCCTTATGGTAGAAGTGGTCTTTGGCAGGCCAACCAACTACTCTACCACTCTCGACAACAAGCCCTAGGCTTGCTCAAACTCAGATTGTTTTGAGCTCCAATTTGATTGGCTCTTGGCTTTACATTCTCTGCACACCTTAGACATGTTTTGTTTTCTTGGTTCTTGATTTATTGACTTAAAGAGAGGGGAACTACCATGATTATGGGAGTTTAGGAACTTGATGGACAGAATCAAACAAACAATAGACTTTATTTGCACAGGAACAGGTGGATGTTAAGTGTGGTCCATTAACAGCGTGTTGTTGCCTCCTGCCTTCCCTTTTCAGTGCCAGATTTAAGTTGAAAAGCAGTGTGTTTGGGTAAACTAATGCTTTCGACCATTCCATTTCATTACAGACTGACACTGCTGCACGTTGTAAGGCTCAGCCCCTTCTGAGCTGCTCTTAATGACAGTGCTTTGTTCTTGGTGCACATCTTGTCAGCACACAATGTCAGAGGTCATGTTCGGCCGCCGGCCCCCATGTCCCCCCGTAAAAGAAAGCTAATGAGGCAGCATGGAGCTAAGAGGGACTGGCCACTCTCCTAGTGGGGCTCTCCTGAAGCTCAGCTAGGCATAGCAAGCCCTATCTTTGAAGCCCTCTTGGCTCAGGGTCTTAGCTATAGTCACTTTCTTGATGATTCTCATCCTTCTCTCCCCAGGTCCTGTTAATTACCACAAACTATCTCACAATGCCCCAAAATACCCCAAACAGCTATCCCAAGCAATCCCTAAAGCGTAAACCAAAGTCCACAGACGCTGAGACGCGATAGTCCAGCATCCCATTGTGACGCTGCTCTGAGACCACCGTAGGGGGTTTATTAATTAGTAGCTAGGACCTTCACCCCCCTAGCCTGTCTGTCTGCTCCCTGCTCCCTGGTCAGTTGGAGCACCACCCTGTAATCACCATTTTGACCTGTGCTTTCCCACGACCTTTGATTGACCTTTTGACCTCTAGGACCAGTCCACAGCCGTCTGGAGCTCAGGCTTGACTGACCCCCCCCCCCCCCCCCCATATTAACAGACTTTTGTGAATTGAATCTGTGCTCCCCTTTTATCTTGGAAGTTAGCGTGTACAGCCAGGTCACCCTCTCACCCGTGATACAAGTCAGTATTAGACGTCCATCCATGTCTCTCTCTCTCTCTCTCTCTCCACTCCTCTTTTCTTCTCCTCTCCTCTTCTGCGTGAGGTCCAGCCACCTGTCTCATATAGCCTGTAGTAATGGAGCTGTCGGGATGCCAGTCCTACTCTGTGTGTGTGTGTGTGTCTGGGAACAGTGAAAAGGGGTGGAGGTAAAGGGGTGGAGGTAAAGGGGTGGAGGTAAGTCACCCATCTGTGTGAAGTGGTGGTGTGGGAAACAGTGAACAGTAAGCTGAAGTCCTGCTGGATCACCAGTCTGATGGCAAATAGGGGGCTCACACATAAGCAGAGATGATGTTGTTATCAGCCCAGATATAAGGGACCTGAGAGAGAGAAAGAGAGAGATATGGAAATAGATATATGATTGTTTAAACATGTTATGTTTTCATAAAGAATAAAGCATGCTGTGTGTGGAGATATGTTGGGGAAATGAGAAAGGTCACATTTGACATAATCATTCTGACCTTATTTCTGACTTGACCTATTAAACAATGGACTTAGCATTTTGGGTCCAGTATTAGAAACCCTCAAATCAACCATCACTCCTGTCTAGACTTCACAGAAAGATGAAAAGACTCTTGCAAGTGATCTGGATTGAAAATTAGCTTGAGGCTGTGAGTTCCTGTAAGTAGAGCATGTCTTGCTCCAATATTACTAAAATACTGTTCCCAATGTCTGTCTGTCTGTCTGTCTGTCAGAGGGGGGCTATAATTGAGCTCCTTGGTGGGTTGGCTTGACTCTAGTATAAGAGTAGGTTGCATTCCTGATTCCTGTTTAACTGCGAGGGAGGGAGGAAGGAGAGAGAGAGAGAAAGAGAGAGAGAGAGAGAGAGAGAGAGAGACAGAGAGAGAGAGAGAGAGAGATTGGAGAGAGGGGAGGGGAAGCCAGGGACTCGTAAGGAAGTAATGTTAATTTAAAAGTGTTCTTCTCAGTTCTGAGCATGCTCAGTGCGGCTCGGCTCTGCTCTATCAGCTCCAGCCTCTAAATTTGAACAGGAGGGAGGTGAGGTGACTGTGTCCAAGCAGACTTCAGTGCCACACACTCTCTGTCTCTGTCAGGCTCCCTCGCTGCACAGCTCTCTCTTTTTGTTTTATTTATCCCTGTTTGTTGGTGCGGAGAGACGGCCGAGGGAGGAAGACAGCTTCAGCTAGACAAAACAACGGAAAGAAGCAAGAAAATGAAGAGAAGAAAAATGACTGGACTGTTGTTTTTTTATTCCTCCACTGACTTTGGCTCAGAAACAGTGGATCTGGAGGGACTAACTTCAAAAGAATGGCAAGAGGGAGCTGCTGTGGAATATGAGCAGGACGTAGGTGAGAAACTTGTGGTCTTTTCTTAAGGTCAGTTCTATGGGGTTCTCAAGCAAGGGACAGGAGTTTCTGTTTCATGTATTTTTCCTGGTTATTGCAGTCATCTCATGTTTGCTTGTATGTGGAAATGTGGTGTTATAGGGTGCTTGTGGGTGCACCGTCCTGAAAACGATTTATTGGTTGAGAAATGTTACAGGGTGGGCGGACAGACACGTGGACTCTCTTTATGCACTTCAGTGTTGCTGAGCGGCACCTACTGTAGTCTAACTAATTTAACTGCCTGCGTTCTTCCACAGCATATGTGACCATTTTTTGGGGAGACTTCAGATGTTTGGAGTCCACAGCCTTAGCCGTAGAGGGATTTGTCTTGGTGTCTTGACTGAAGCCACGTGATTATGATAAAGGAAAAATCACTTTGAGAAATGACTACGGCATGGGCGTGAAGGTTGAATCTATGGAGGTCAGAGAGGTTGTTTTATTGTGGTCAATAGCATTAGTAGAGCAATATGTAGAGATATAGTACATGGCTCTGGTCAATCTTATGGCTCTGGTTCTATCTAGAACCTAAAAGGGTTTTCAGCGGTCTCCATAGGATAACCCTTTAAAGAACCCTTTTTGATTCTAGGCAGAACCATTTTGGTTCCATGTAGAACCCTTTACACAGAGGGTTCTACATGGAACCCAAAAGAGTTCTATCTGGATCAAAAAGGGTTCTATCTGGAACGAAAAAGGGTTCTACCTGTGGGGACAGCCACATTTTAAAAGTGTAGAGTACATTTAGTTTGTTGATTTACTTTCACGCATTCAGATGTCATCAAACAAATGATCATAGTGCAGCCTTGAAAACACTCATGCTGCAGCCTTGAATGATTGCCCATTTTCAACTCTGATTACTTATTTTAGCACACTCAATGTCACATGTTATATCCCAATTCTATTCCATTCCGTTCCATTCTATTCTCCCAATATTACAATAACTTCAGCATAGTGGTGGAATAATTAACCCTGAAATCACACGTATCAATGTGTCGTTGTATTGCAGCAGTAAATAGCATCTTGATCACCTATGAGAAAAATACAATGCTGAACTGGTCCTTTTACTGTTCTGTCACGGTCACTATGAGACAGGACCCGAAGTGCAGCGACCAGAACCAGCGGCAACATAAAGAAACACACACAAAAACCCACAAACACAGGTGAAACAACTGAACTTAAATAGAATCCCCAATTAGAGGCGATGTGGCGCAGCTGATCTAACTGGAGACCAATTCCAAACTGAACATAGAGAATACCAGAGAGGTCTCTGGACACTAAACCTGGAAAACATAAAGGTTTCTAGAGACCTCTCTGAACAGAAATCCTTACATATTCGTAGTATTAGGCAGCTTACCTGGCTGTGCGAATACTGAAGGTATAATTCCTGGGTCGTGTTCGTTCGGTATCAAATGGAAGAAAACCTCCATAAGAAATGCTAATTTTGTGTTTTAAATAGTGTCTGGTGTGTGCCCTAATGAACCCTACCCAAGTATATCCCAGCATGTTTCAAGCCTTGCTACTGGTTGGTGTCAGTAGTGACCTCCCCACGGACGTTGTGTTGCCAGATGTATAATTTATGCCTCTAGAACTGGGGCAGAATATGTCACCGGGGGGGAGAGTGCTAGTGCTGGTAGAGCTTTACATTACCCTATAGCCTCGTTGTTATTTACTCAATAAATAAGGCACAGAAGTACACACCACAAAATCGTAATGTTTTTGTGGGTTTATGAATTTCCTAAATGAGGTATGTGGTATTTTTTTATGTTCAATCCAAGCTCATAGTGGTTGCTTTCCAATACACACTGTGACATAAATTCAACAACATACAGAGGATGCAATATTATCTAACAGATATGCCCTCTCTTACTACATACAGTATGTAGACAGTATATCCTAGTAAGCTATGACGCCTGTTCGCTAACATTTTCTGAGAAACCTGTTGATGAGAAATGTATGTTCAGCCCGTCTCTGGGCAGAGAGTGGTGCAAGAGCACTAGGAAGTGTGGGACACGTGGTGCTACTACCCTACTATCACCACACCACATTCTAAGATGGCGTAACTGTGAGGACATGTTTTTTTGTCCTGTCTCATGTCCCGTGTAAATAGTCGTCTAATTAGTCTTTACGTATATTTTTATTATACTTTTCCTGCAACCCACCTCACCCAACGTGGAATGGATCTACTATTTCCGACAGAAGCTAGCCTGCTAGCTAGCTTGCTAACTAGCTACTAGCCATTGCTAGCCACTGCTAGCGGTCCTCACCACTGCTCTGCCTGCATCAGCCAGCTTTTAGTTCGGACAATATCGGCCAGTCTGCACAGCGCGCTACCAACCCAGCACATATCGGATTGCGTTCCCTTCCACTTTACTGGATTTCTGCTGAAATCACAGGACCATCACACCGGATCATCGCAGCTGACGTCGCCGAACATCCATCTGCTAGCCCCGGCCCGCTAGCATTCTTAACGCCGTGACTCCCAATCGCCTAGTGCAGTGTCCACAGAACTGTTCCCTGGCTCACCTTTTTGCTGCTCTGTAATGGGTCCGTGGTCAAACGACCACCCCTCATCACTGTCAAACGCTCCCTAAATCACTTCAGTGAGCAGGCCTTTCTAATCGATCTGGCCCGGGTATCCTGGAAGGATATTGACCTCATCCCGTCAGTAGAGGATGCCTGGTTGTTCTTTAAAAGTGCTTTCCTCACCATCCTAAATAAGCATGCCCCATTAAAAAAATTCAGAACTAAGAACAGTTATAGCCCTTGGTTCTTGACTGACCTTGCCCAACACAAAAACATCCTGTGGCGCACTGCATTAGCATTGAATAGCCCCCGCGATATGCAGCTTTTCAGGGAAGTCAGGAACCAATATACACAGTCAGTAAGAAAAGCAAAGGCTAGCTTTTTCAAACAGAAATTTGCATCCTGTAGTACTAATTCCCAAAAGTTCTGGGACACTGTAAAGTCCATGGAGAATAAGTGCACCTCCTCCCAGCTGCCCACTGCACTGAGGCTAGGAAACACTGTCACCACCAATACATTTACGATAATCAAAAATGTCAATAAGCATTTTGTTACGGCTGGCCATGCTTTCCACCTGGCTACCTCTACCCCGGCCAACAGCTCTGTACCCCCCGCAGAAACTTGCCCAAGCTCCCACCGCTTCTCCTTCTCCTCTCCAAATCCAGATAGCTGATGTTCTGAAAGAGCTGCAAAATCTGGCCGCCTACAAATCTGCTGGGCTAGACAATCTGGACCCTTTCTTTCTAAAATTATCCGCCGCAATTGTTGCAACCCTTATTACTAGCCTGTTCAACCTCTCTTTTGTTTCGTCTGAGATCCCTAGAGATTGGAAAGCTGCCGCGGTCATCCCCCTGTTCAAAGTGGGAGACACTCTAGACCCAAACTGTTACAGACCTATATCCATCCTGCCCTGCCTTTCTAAAGTCTTCGAAAGCCAAGTTAACAAACAGATAACTGACTTCTTCGAATCCCACCGTACCTTCTCTGCTATGCAATCTGGTTTCCGAGCTGGTCATGGGTGCACCTCAGCTACGCTCAAGGTCCTAAACGTTATCATAACCGCCATCGATAAAAGACAGTACTATGCAGCCGTCTTCATCGACCTGGCCAAGGCTTTCGATTCTGTCAATCACTGCATTCTTATTGGCAGACTCAACACCCTTGGTTTCTCAAATGACTGCCTTGCCTGGTTCACCAACTACTTCTCAGATAGAGTTCAGTGTGTCAAATCGGAGGGCCTGTTGTCCGGTCCTCTGGCAGTCTCTATGGGGTTGCCACAGGGTTAAATTCTTGGGCCGACTCTATTCTCTATATATATCAACGATGTCGCTCTTGCTGCTGGTGACTCTCTGATCCATCTCTACGCAGACGACACCATTCTGTGGTGTCTCTTTGGACACTGTGTTAACTAACCTCCAAACAAGCTTCAATGCCATACAACACTCCTTCTGTGGGATCCAACTTAAATGCTAGTAAAACTAAATGCATGCTTTTCAGTCGATCGCTGCCGGCACCCGCCCACCGGACTATTATCACTACCCTCGACGGGTCTGACTTAGAATACGTGGCCACCGACAAATGTAAACTCACATTAAGCATCTCCAATCACATTAAGCCTCCTTCACTCATGCTGCCAAACATGCCCTCGAAAAACTGACTATCCTACCGATCCTTGACTTCGATGTCATTTACAAAATAGCCTCCAACACTCTACTCAGCAAATTGGATGTAGTCTATCACAGTGCCATCCGTTTTGTCACCAAACCCCCATATACTACCCACCACTGCGACCTGTATGCTCTCGTTGGCTGGCCCTCACTACATATTCGTTGCCAAACCCACTGGCTCCAGGTCATCTATAAGTCTTTATTAGGTAAATCCCCGCCTTATCTCAGCTTGCTGGTCACCATAGCAACACCCACCCGTAGCATGCGCTCCAGCAGGTATATTTCACTGGTCATCCCCAAAGCCAACACCTCCTTTGGCCGCCATTCCTTCCAGTTCTCTGCTGCCAATGACTGGAACGAATTGCAAAAATCCTTGAAGCTGGAGACTACCATCTCCCTCACTAACTTTAAGCATCAGCTGTCAGAGCTGCTTATCGATCACTGCACCTGTATACAGCCCTTCTGTAAATAGCCCACCCTACTACCTCATCCCCATATTTATTATTTTTGCACTCCAGTATCTCTATTTGCACATCATCATCTACACATTATCAGTCCAGTGTTAATGCTAGTTGTAATTATTTCACCACTATGGCCTATTTATTGTCCTACCTTCCTAATCTAACTACATTTACACACACTGTACATTGATGTTCTATTGTGTTATTGACTGTACGTTTGTTTATCCCATGTGTAACTCTGTGTTGTTGTTGTTTTTGTCGCACTGCTTTGCTTTGTCTTGGCCAGGTCGCAGTTGTAAATGAGAACTTGTTCTCAACTGGCCTACCTGGTTAAATAAAGGTGAAATAAATAAATAAAAACACCAGCTAATATACTGTATGCCATTTATCTGATGCTTTTCTCCAAAAACATACAGTCAATGCATACATTTTTTACATATGGATGGCCCCAGTGGGAGGCAAACCCACAACCCTAAGCGTTACAAGCACCATTCTCTACCGACTGAGCCACACAAAACCAGCTAACCAATAAGCCAGCCGGGGGTATATGAGAGACAAATCACCAAGTCACTTCTCTGTCTTTTACCCTTCCATTCTCTATGTCAGCCTACTCCTTCGTTTGGTCGTGACAGAGAAAGTTAATGAAAAAAGCCCCTCAAGTACTGAAAGCTGTGTCTATCATTACCTCCCATTGGCTAAGGTGTGGTAGAGATAAGCAAGGGTTTCAGTACAATGAACATGCTGTTTGGTAACTGTGGCATACCAGACATATTTATCCCTCCCACCTACCCAACTGTCAGGCTATGCTCTGACTGAAACTCAACTTTACAGGCGTTTCTTTGAAACACCCTGTTGTCCTCTTTACTCCCATGACTGTGAAACACCAGCTACGCTAGGGGATACCTAGTCAACCCAACCCCTCTGAATCCTTAATCAACATCCAAAGCCCAGGAAGCAGATGTTTTGTTGGGGGTTAATTGCCTTGCTCAAGGGCAGAACAGCAGATTGTTCCACCACCTTGCTGGCTCTGGGATTCAAACCAGTGACCTTTCAGTTACTCTCCCAACGCTCTTAACCGCTAGGCTACTTGCCTGGTGAGTAGGTTTGACAGATGGCAGGCTGGTGGCCTGATGAATCCCCAAGAGGATATGATCAATCTTTGAATCATTTCATACATAAACAAAAGAGTACATGTTGAGGCAGAGACATGTTAGGCTGGTTTTGACCAAATGACAGCAGTAATATATTATGAGTAAAGTAAGAGATTTAAACTGAATGTTTTCAGATGTGACAGTGGACATGATCAAATCACACATTGTTGTCTATCTCATTAACTTAATTACAGTTTTAAAATAATAATTGGCATCGTTCTAGACATAATAATATACTTGGGTAGCGTCTCTTAGGCCATGGGCCAAGCAAGCAGCTCACCAGTAGAATCCTTATGGGGCCCAACTCTTCCTCCAATAAAGATTTCTCATTAAACATCACCCTAGAGAGAGAGAGCCAGAGGAAGGAGAATGGAGGCCAGAGGCCTGGGGAGGCATGAGCCTAGACATTGGCCCATTGGGCTCTGGTCAAAAGTAGTGCACTGTTGCAGTCTTTGCCCTCTGTAGGCCCAGGATCCATCAAGCAGTATGAAGCCATGTTCTCTGAAAGAGCTGTGAACTTGTCAACTCCCTTCGTCTCCCTGTCACATTTAGTTGTTTGTAACTTTTTAGTCCCGGGGTGAGGGACATTAAAACACTCCAATGACTATTGGCCTCCATTCATTGGGACTAGGGCTTGTAGGATGGTTGGAAATAGATGCATCAATCTAATGCCACTTCTCTGGGTGTTGCCACATCTCTCCTGGGGAGAGGACAAAGGCTAGGCCATGATGGGTAGACAGATGCATGATGGGAGCAGGGCAGCCTCTCATCACCATGGTGATCATAACAATCACCATGGTGATGAGCGCTTAGATGGGCAGATACTGAAGTATCCCATATAGGGAGTCCTAAATCTCTGTACAAGTGGCTAATTGTTGTGTGTTAGTGAGATTGTAGGGTAGAAAGAGGCTCATAGGTGGGAAGAAGGTGGAGTGGATTGATTATTTTTATTTCAGTAAGAGCTGCACGGCAAGTCTCCATCTGACACAGTGGCTGTTACCGTCTGGAGGACCATTTAATGAGAGGGTGAGGGGTGCGTGGGAGTGAGGCTAGAGAATGGACAGTGTCAGTTCCGTGTCCAGTTAAATGTGCCTTGTAGAGAGATGCCAAATGAAGAAATATGTCATATACTGTAGAAGTAATCAAATGATTCTCCCTGGCCATCTATCCCTGTCAGAGGAATAGTTTAATAGCCTTGGCAGAACTGAATGGGGATTCATAAGAAACTGACTGAAGACTATATGAATCCAACAGTCAAAAGTGAGTCAATATGGAAAAAGGGATATTGCAGTGATATTTCAGGGTTCAAAAGAAAGTTCAAACTGACTCAAAATGGCATGAAGAAATTGTTATGATGTTTCAGGTTAGCATTCTTTGGGCAAAGTACATTCTATGTGTCAACTCAAGCCTTGTGTTTGGTCTAGCTAGCAGGTCCGCATCAGTGGTTATGCAAGGTTATCTCAGTTACATTAGGGCTGTGTTATGAATACGGGGTAAAAGGACTCAGTCGTCTGTTGACATAAAGCTATCGGCATGCCTGCACAGAGGAAACATAAACACAGAACATTGTGCTTTATTGGAGGTCAACATTGGTCCATTTTAGTTAGTTGACTCAAATGTGTTTTTTTTCCATAAAGGTGATACTGTACTAAGAGGAACCTACAGTATAGGCCATATTTGACACACACAATATAGTGATAGGTCGTTTTCAACAGTTGTTTGGTGTAGATTGTGTCACATGTTCTTGGTTGCAGTTCGCGCTGTGTAAGAGTTATCTGGGCTTTGTTGCGAGACAAAACAATCTTCGGAGGCACCTGGGTCACTTATCTGTGTGGCTTCACATTTTCAGAGAGCTGAGCCTTTTTGATTGACTGACACTGGAGAGATCCTGTTGCAATGCACTTCCTCTGAACCTGTATCAATCCACCATCTCAATGCACTTCCTCTGAACCTGTATCAATCCACCATCTCAATGCACTTCCTCTGAACCCTGTATCAATCCACCATCTCAATGCACTTCCTCTGAACCTGTATCAATCCACCATCTCAATGCACTTCCTCTGAACCTGTATCAATCCACCATCTCAATGCACTTCCTCTGAACCTGTATCAATCCACCATCTCAATGCACTTCCTCTGAACCCTGTATCAATCCACCATCTCAATGCACTTCCTCTGAACCCTGTATCAATCCACCATATATATCCTGTTCTTATCTGCTCTTTCCCTTTACAGTACTACTGCAGCTTGTCATATAACATCATCATACCAGTAATTCTGCACTGTAACAACCAGTCCAAGTGTTCTGCAAGACAATGAGTCTTTCCCTGGGGTCAAAAATGTTATACTATTGGATGTATCTGATCAATGTTATAAAGTTCATATCTCCCTCTCTCTCTCTCTCTCTCCGTCTCCCTCTCTCCCTCTCTCTCTCTCTCTCTCTCTCTCTCTCTCCCTCTCTCTCCCTCTCTCCCTCTCTCTTTCTCGGCCGGTATGAGATGGAGAAGTTGAACCGGGTGAACAGCAGGGCCCATCTAGCTTGCCTGGAATTGAGGCGCTTGGCTGTGCGGAGATACTCCAGGTTCTTGTGGTCGGTCCACACAATGAACGGATGTTCCACCCCCTCCAGCCAGTGCTTCCATTCCTTCCACGCCATCTTCACCGCAAGAAGCTCATGATCCCCACATCGTAGTTCTTCTCCATGGCGTTGAGGCGGTGGGAGAAGAAGGCACAGGGATGTAGCTTGAGGTTCAGGGCAGAACATTGGGATAGGACAGCCTCCACTCCGAAACCTGAAATCCACCACGAACTGACGGGACGGGTCAGGAGGAACCAAGATGGGAGCTGTGGTGAAGCGGTGTTTGAGATCCCGGAACGCCCGGTCAGCAGCTGGGGACCACGTGAATGGAACCTTGGGAGAGGTGAGTGCTGACAGGGGGAGGCCAGGGTGCTGTAACCCCGGATAAAGTGGCAATAAAAATTGGCGAACCCCAGAAAACGTTGCAGCTGCACCCTGGACGTAGGCTGGGGCCAATCCACCACCGCTCTCACCTTCCCGGGATCCATCTGGACACTCCCGGCAGAGATGATGTAACCCAGAAAGGGGATGGTGGAGTGATGGAATTCGCACTTCTCTGCTTTTACATACAGCTGGTTCTCCAGGAGGTGTTGGAGAACCTGTCGGACATGGAGCACGTGTTCTTGGGCCGAGCGGGAGAAGACAAGGATGTCATCGAGGTAGACAAAGACGAACTGGTTCAACCTGTCGCGGAGAACATCATTATCCAGAGCCTGGAACACAGCAGGGGCGTTGGTAAGGCCAAATGGCATGACCAGATAATCATAGTGACCGCTGGCCGTGTTGAAGGCGGTCTTCCACTCGTCCCCTTCCCGTATCCGCACCAGGTGGTAGGCATCCAGCTTGGAAAACACAGTGGCCCCCTGGAGCGGCTTGAAGGCAGAGGAGATGAGTGGTAGCAGGTAGCGGTTCTTCACCGTTATGTCGTTGAGACCCTGATAGTCGATGCACGGGCGCAGGGTTTTGAATCCTGCAGCTAGGAGGTCCTCAGTGTAGGTCTCCATAAGCCTTGGTCTCCGGTCCCGACAGAGATTACAGTCATCCCCGGGGCGGAATAGTGCTAGGGAAAAAGTCAATACCGCAGTCATATGGTCAGTGCGGCGGAAGCGAAGTGGCCCGGGCCTTGTTGAACATCTCCTGGAGGTCCTGGTACTCTGCAGCAACTTCTGAGCCCCCAGGAAGACGTCCTGGGGCCGTTTGCGATGACCTCAGGCAATGGCCGAGGCAGAACGGGCTCCAGCCCCTGATGGCATCAGCAGACCAGTCAATGAGGGGATTGTGTCGCTGGAGCCAGGAGAATCCCAATACCACAGGAATCTGAGGAGACTTAATGAGCAGGAATGTGATAGGCTCGCTGTGGTTCCCTGACACACATAGGTTAATGGGAGGGGTATTGTGGGTGACCCGGCCTATAGAGCCTGTCCAGCGCTCTAACGTCAATGGGAATGGAGAGGGGCTGAGTGGGGATGCCAAGCTCGGACGCCAGGGTAGCGTCCAAAAAATTGACCCCATAGCAGGATGGCATGGAAAGGGGGGAGAGTAAGGGTAGAGGAAAAGTTCTCCATAAGGCCCACCAGAGTACTCACCCCTTCTTGATGAGCATGGTTTTTTAATGGGCAGGTAGCTCCACGATATAGACAGCTCTGGGTGTGGAGTCGGCATAAGAGCTCAGCCGGAGTCAAACTAGCCCTGCCCAGGTACCTGGACTCTGAAGGAGAGCGCTCAGCCGGAGTCAAACTAGCCCTGCACAGGTACCTAGACTCTGAAGGAGGCAAGTCAGCAGCCCTCAGTGATTTCCGAGAGAACTTGGTTGACTTTGGGTTCACTCGGACATGTAGATTTCGGGGGTCTCCGGTGTTCTTCGGAGGCGAGGTGGGAATTGAGGGCGAATGAGGGCGACAGGGCACAGATTCCCTCTCCCTCCTGCGTTCTCGAAACCGCCCATCGATCCGGATGGTCAAGGCAATGAGGGAGTCAAGGTCCATGGGCAGCTCCTGGGCTGCAAGCTGATCTTTGACCACCTCCTATAATCTGTTGAACAATGCTTCCGGGGTCCAGGCACTCTCAGCCGCCAGCATGCGAAAATCCACCGCGTAGTCTGCTACACTACGGGAGTCTTGACGTAGCTGGAGCAATTTATGAGCAGCCTCTCTCCCAGACAACGGAGAATCAAACACCTTCCGATCCTCTGCCACAAACTCCTCTAGACTGAGGCAGATGGCAGACTGTTGCTCCCACACCGACGTAGCCCAGGCGAGTGCCCTCCCGGACATCAGAGTTATGATGTACTCTATCCTCGAGCGTCTGACACTGGGGTAGGCTGGGAGATTACAGGTGTGACCCGCTGCCCAGTGGGGAATGCAGCGGAATTGCTCCAGCAAAGTCTTGCACGCCTGGTCTGCCAGAGTATGGAGTCCCTCCACAAGACAGTAACTCCTTGTGTTGTCCAATGGTGGCTCCTTGCAGGGAAACAGCATTGTGGAGCTGGTCTGAGTCTGCTGGGTCAGTTATGGCCAGTTCGTATTATAACCTTTTAGGTAATACCAAGATGCAGACAGTGTCGAAGTAACAAAAGTTTAATACTAGTACAGGGGCAGGTAAAACGACAGGTCAAGGGCAGGTAGAGGCCAGTTATCCAGATAGGGTACAAAAGGTCCAGGACAGCAGGCAGGCTCAGGCTCAGGGCGGGCAGAGGTCAATAATCCAGATAGGTGGGGCAAAGGTACAGGACGGCAGGCAGACTCAGGGTCTGGGCAGGCAGGAAGGTCAAAACCAGGAAAACTAGAAAACAGGAACTATAGAGAGACAGGAGCAGAGGGGAAAACTCTGGGAGGCTCGACGAAACAAAACCAACTGGAAACAGACAAACACAGAACACAGGGATAAATACACTGGGGATAATGAGGAAGATGGGGACACCTGGAGGGGGGTGGAGACAATCACACAGACAGGTAAAACAGATCAGGGTGTGACAGTGTGCATTTCACTAGCCAATCTGTTGAAAAAAACATTTGCAAGTGCAATGCTACGGCTACATTCTCTGGCTGTGTGGAGAGTAATCCACAAATAATTTCAAGTCTTGAGTCTTGAGGCTTCAAGTCCAAGTCAAGTCTCAAGTTATTTTATTTTATATCAAGTTGAGTCTCAAGTCATCAAATTTGTGATGAGTCAGACTCGTGTCCATGTCATGTGACTCGAGTCCACACCTCTGCTGTGTGGACATTTAACACTGTTGGATGTATTGTTACCACACACGGGCATTTAACACTGTTGATGTATTGTTACCACACATGGACATTTAACACTGTTGGATGTATTGTTACCACACACGGGCATTTAACACTGTTGGATGTATTGTTACCACACATGGACATTTAACACTGTTGGATGTATTGTTACCACACACGGACATTTAACACTGTTGGATGTATTGTTACCACACATGGACATTGTGGTTGTTATTGGTGTCCGAATTAACTGTTCTCCTTATCACATTGGACCCCACTTGTACTGATAGAATGTCTCTCTGTCCTCTCTTTCCCTTTCCCCCTCTCCTGCTTCCTCTCCCAGTACATTTCTTCCTCTAACCAGCTGGAGCTGAGGGCAGAGAGAGCGTGCCCTTTTGTTAGTGGGCTGAGAGTAAGGTCACTGTGGTTGACTCCCCTCCCCTCTCTCAGATAAACTCAATGAATTGTGTCAACCTGGGTACTGCTGGGTATGCAGATTAACCAATGAGTCTCTCACAGTAAAAGACTACACCAGGAATGGTTTGGCCTTTTTCACCATAGCTTTACCCCATTAACACAACTGAAAGTAAGAGCAACTGAACTGCCATGACTTTGATTTAGATGTGTTTAATATTATAATCAATAGGCATTTTCTTTATAGGAAATGTATGCTCTTTGCGCAGATGTTTTTCCCCAATATATTTCATTTTATAAATTCAACCAAATTTCAGACATGTAGACAGTGAGAAAAAATAATTGTCAATGTTTTTGTGTATCCAATCATATTTGCCTAAATGTGTGTGCAACGTTGGAGCAACGTGTTATTGGGCGTAGCTCTTTGTCAGAGCGTGTCACCCTGTAAAGAGATCTGAATAAAAGGGCATTGTTTGTTTTCACAGTAACTGAAACTGATGAAAGGAGGAGAATCGGCCAAGGACACACTCTCCCTTTCCCTCATCTCTCTTTGCTTTCAGTTCCTCTCTGGACCATTCATATGCTAATAGAGGTCAGGAGATGAGGTGGTTCTCACGTTCAACTTGGGTCCTTTGTGTGTCTGTGGCCCAAGCCGGGACAGAAACCAGAAATGAAATGAAAGTCTGTTGAAATTCCCCAATGGGATTGGCCTTGGGCTGGGGCATTGGCTAGCTTTATAGGATGGGGCTGACCACCTGGGGAAGAGGGAGGTCTGGTCTGGGTTGGCTTTTCTAGACTTTCCTGAGTTTGGGGTTTGGGTTGAGCTGGGGTCTGGGGTTGTGGTAGGGCGCTGGAGCTGGGCTTTAAGCTCTAGAGCTGCCAAGGATGAACCTATTAGGGATATGTTGGACCTTTTAGACGAAGGTCCATTGACTTTGTAATTATTATTCAGTCAAATGAAAAGTTAGAACAGTAGTTAAACAGCAGGTTAGGGAGGATCAGTTTTTCTGTGGATGCCTGCAGATCCACATCATTTAAAGGGACTGTAAGAAGTCACCATTTACAGTAAGAAAATAAATATTTTGAGCTCCTGAATTTTTTATTTTAACAATGTACATAGGCCTTTAAACAGCTTCTGCACTCGGTTAGTAGTTTGTATCCTTTTCAGTTCTGACAGGTTGTCATTAAGATAACTTTGCAAACATGACTAACCAATTTGCCAAGCCTCGCAATCGTGGGTCATTTTCAGACACTGCATCATAATTGCATGGCCTATATGCAAGAGACGTTTATTATTATTTTCGCCCATGGCTGAAACAGACACATTGGAAAGTTGGAAAGGCAATCAGCTGAAAGTTGGGGGAAGATATATGGTGGTTTTGTAAAAGTACTTGTTTAGGTTATTTTAGGAGAACAGCAAGAGTTTTATGAATAGTCCATTCTCTGTGTTACCTTGAGTAATCAGAGATTTCCTCAGTAGGGAAACATGAATTATATGAATTTCTGCCTATGCCCTTGGGTCTGCGGAAATAGGCACTGATTACTGCATTTGCCATGCGGCTACGCCAGTGGTATCTATCAATAATATAGTGATATGAAAACAAGGCTGAGGTCCAGTGTTCATCATCACCCCCTTCTCTAAATACATCTAGGCAGCTCCACAAAACAATAGTAACAATCTTAACGGAAAAGGGTTGAATGAAGTTTACAACTGTCAGGCTCTGGCCATAGAGAAGCAATAGGCTTCTCTATGTAGCTATGGTCAGAGTCTGACAGTGTCGTTCCTTTCTGTTTCTTTGTGGGTTTTGGGTGGATCTCTAATTAGAGGCAGCTGCTACCCGTTGTCTCTAATTAGGGATCCAATATATGTTGAGTCTGTCCTTCACTTGGGGTGGGTTGTTATCGATGTATGTCGCAGTCATGGTGAGAAGTAAGTGGGCCTTTTTTTACGTCCATTCATTTCGTGTGTTTTGGTGAACGTGACGGTAGTTTATAGTGTGTCTGTGTCTTGTAGTTCGCCATTTGTTCTATTATATATATATAGTACAAATAAATATCAATGTCGAACTACTATCCCTGCGCTGCGTCTTGGTCTCTCTCTGCACCCTCTCGTGACAACAACATAAAACTGACTTTTTGTCAATGATTTGATAGTTCTGTTTTTTAATTTTTATTTATTTCACCTTTATTTAACCAGGTAGGTTTTATTTCACCTTTATTTAACCAGGTAAGCCAGTTGAGAACAAGTTCTCATTTGCAACTGCGACCTGGCCAAGACAAAGCAAAGCAGTGCGACAAAAACAACACAGAGTTACACAGTAAACAAACAGTCAAAAACACAATAGAGAATCTATATACAGAGTGCAAATGTAGTGCAAAAAATGTCAATGTCTCGCAGACATGTCTCGCAGACTTATCAATGTGATAAAGAGTAAAGGTGTCTCTTCTGTAGAATAGCATATTCCTAACTGCCTGCTGTTATTTACACAACATGTCTAGCCATTTCTGTTTATATCTATGGCCAGGGAAAATCCATAGAGCTTTTGCTAAATATTCCATAATAGGTCAACTATATTAGGTGGAGGAAGTACCTAAATATTGTACAGTGAAAAGGAGGAAGTACCTAAATATTGTACAGTGAAAAGGAGGAAGTACCTAAATATTGTACAGTGAAAAGGAGGAAGTACCTAAATATTGTACAGTGAAAAAGCATGTTCACAGTAGAAATCAGTCTTTTGTTTGATCAGTGGTGGAAAAAGTACCCAAAAAGGAAAAGTTGTCAAATTATCCTGTAAATAGTAAAGTAAAGTACAGATAACCACCTATGTCTTACTTTAAAGTATTTTTACTTAAGTACTTTACACCACTGTGTGTGAGCAGTGTGCTACCTACTAGGGCTGTGGCGCTCTTGAAATTTCATCAGCCAGTGATTGTCAAGCAATTAACTGTCTGTCTCGCTGTAATTAACCGTTAATTAACATAAATACATTTAGCATCTCCTGGCTTCCACACAAAGCCTACAAGACATTTTATAAAGTCTAATAAATCCATGTAATATAACCTACACCTTCACAATAAATCCATTATTTATTTTAGACAGGCCTAAAGCAGCATGATATGACGAAAAGAATAGCATACTCTGAGTTGCCAAATGGCTGTGGGCTACACAAGTTCATTTAGCAGACAAGATTTGCTTATAATTCCGTGGCAATATTTTATATTATTTTATAGTACGAAGAATACAATTGAACAAAGCTGAATAAATATAAATATTTTCTCCAAAAGATTTGAGGGAGTGTTAACATGCTGCTATTCTGTGTTGAGCGGTTAACAAAGAAATAGCTAGTCCTTAATGCTTAATTTAGAGTTATTAATGTAACTTGAGTTGTTCTACAAATGTTGGGCTAAATGTTTTGATTTTTAATACATTGTAAGGTTGCATGATGCGACTCTAATGATAAGTATCTTGAAAGGCCTGAGCTCTGCTTTGTTTTTTTGTGCAGGCTGTACACACTTCATCAGTCTCTCATTCACAATTTAACAAGCACTTGGTAATTGACTTCGGCGATGTCATTTACAAAATAGCCTCCAACACTCTACTCAACAAATTGGATGTAGTCTATCACAGTGCCATTCGTTTTGTCACCAAAGCCCCATATACTACCCACCAATGCTAAACCCACTGGCTCCAGGTCATCTATGTCTTTGGTCATCTGCACATCTATCACTCCAGTGTTGATGCTGAATTGAAATTATTTCACCACTATGGCCTATTTATTGTCCTACCTTCCTAATCTTACTACATTTGCACACATTGTATATAGAGTTTCTATTGTGTTATTGACTGTACGTTTGTTTATTCTCATGTGTAACTCTGTGTTTTTTGTCGCACTGCTTTGCTTTATCTTGGCCAGGTCACAGTTGTAAATGAGAACTTGTTCTGGTTAAATAAAGGTGAAATAAAACCTACCTGGTTAAATAAAGGTGAAAAAAAAATAAAATAAAAATACTATCCCCAAAAGTTGACCTTTTCTATTCTGTGCGAAAAATAAATATTCCAAATCAACACAAACATTAGCATCAAAAAACCTTTTTTACAGATCAGAACATTTAGCTTAAAATGTTGATTAGTATTACTATTAGGATATTTCTTCACATTATAAGCGCATAAACCTTATTTAAACATATACACCTATGGGCTACATGAGGTGTGACTATGATTAGAAAAAGTAAACAAACAAAAAAAGAAGTTTCTTATTCTGGGCTTCATTCACAAGAGATAATATATAATTCACCAGTGATAGGCTAATATTGTCACCTATCAGACTATTCTTGATTTAATCTGGTCTTTATATAAACTAAATAATATATGTGTGACATTTGTTTTGATTTAGAATGGAACATTATCATGTACCTGTATCAAAAAAATACATGTCATCTAGTCCCCATCTATCTTCAGAGTTTGTACTGTTAGGTGACTTAAACTGGGATATGCTTAACACCCCGGCCGTCCTTCAATCTAAGATAGATGCCCTCAATCTCACACAAATTATCAAGGAACCCACCAGGTACAACCCTAAATCCGTAAACATGGGTACCATTATTGATATCATCCTGACTAACTTGCCCTCCAAATACACCTCATCTGTTTTCAACCAGGATCTCAGCGATCACTGCCTCATCGCCTGCGTTCGCAATGGGTCAGCGGTCAAACGACCACCCCTTATCACTGTTAAACGCTCCCTAAAACACTTTTGTGAGCAGGCCTTTCTATTCGATCTGGCCCAGGTATCCTGGAAGGATATTGACCTCATCCCGTCAGTAGAGGACGCCTGGTTGTTCTTTAAAAGTGCTTTCCTCACCATCCTAAATAAGCATGCCCCTTTCAAAAAACGTAGAACTAAGAATAGATATAGCCCTTGGTTCACCCCAGACTTGACTGCACTAGACCAACAGAAAAACATCCTGTGGCGCACTGCATTAGCATCGAATAGCCCCCGCGATATGCAGCTATTCAGGGAAGTCAGGAACAAGTACACACAGTCAGTTAGAAAAGCAAAGGCCAGCTTTTTCAAACAGAAATTTGCTTCCTGTAGTACTAACTCCAAAAAGTTCTGGGACACTGTAAAGTCCATGGAGAATAAGAGCACCTCCTCCCAGTTGCCCACTGCATTGAGGCTCGGAGACACTGTTACTACCGATAAATCCACGATTATCGAAAATTTCAATA
The DNA here is from genome assembly GCA_023634145.1 of Thymallus thymallus. NCBI lineage: Eukaryota > Metazoa > Chordata > Actinopteri > Salmoniformes > Salmonidae > Thymallus > Thymallus thymallus. The sequence goes on along the minus strand of CM042378.1, from coordinate 1,397,420 downwards.
AGCATTTTGCTACAGCTGGCCATGCTTTCCACCTGGCAACCCCTACCCCGGCCAACAGCTCTGCACCCTCGGCAGCTACTTGCCCAAGCCCCCCCCGCTTCTCCTTCACCCAAATCCAGACGGCTGATGTTCTGAAAGAGCTGCTAAGTCTGGACCCCTACAAATCTGCTGGGCTAGATAATATGGACCCTCTCTTTCTGAAATTATCAGCCAAAATTGTTGCAACACCTATCACTAGCCTGTTCAACCTCTCTTTCGTATCGTCTGAGATCCCTAGAGATTGGAAAGCTGCCGCGGTCATCCCCCTCTTCAAAGGAGGAGACACTCTAGACCCAAACTGTTATAGACCAATATCCATCCTGCCCTGCCTTTCTAAAGTTTTCGAAAGCCAAGTTAACAAACAGATAACTGACCACTTCGAATCCCACCGTACCTTCTCTGCTATGCAATCTGGTTTCAGAGCTGGTCATGGGTGCACCTCAGCTACGCTCAAGGTACTGAACGATATCATAACCGCCATCGATAAAAGACAGTACTGTGCAGCCGTCTTCATCGACCTGGCCAAGGCTTTCGACTCTGTCAATCACCGCATTCTTATTGGCAGACTCAACAGCCTTGGTTTCTCAAGTGACTGCCTTGCCTGGTTCTCTAACTACTTTGCAGACAGGGTTCAGTGTGTCAAATCGGAGGGCCTATTGTCCGATCCTCTGGCAGTCTCTATGGGGTGCCACAGGGTTCAATTCTTGGGCCAACCCTTTTCTCTATATACATCAACGATGTCGCTCTTGCTGCTGGTGACTCTCTGATCCATCTCTACGCAGATGACACCGTTCTGTATACATCTGGCCCCTCTTTGGACACTGTGTTTACTAACCTTCAAACAAGCTTCAACGCCATACAACACTCCTTCCGTGGCCTCCAACTGCTCTTAAACGCTAGTAAAACTAAGTGCATGCTTTTCTATCGAACGCTGCCAGCACCCGCCCACCGGACTATCATCACTACTCTCGACGGGTCCGAATTAGAATACGTGGACACCTACAAATACCTAGGCATCTGGTTAGACTGTAAACTCAACTTCCAGACTCACATCAACCATCTCCAATCCAAAATTAAATCCAGAATTGGCTTCCTATTTCGCAACAAAGCCTCCTTCACTCATGCTGCCAAACATGCCCTTGTAAAACTGACTATCCTACCGATCCTTGATTTCGGCGATGTCATTTACAAACTAGCCTCCAACACTCTACTTAGCAAATTGGATGTAGTCTATCACAGTGCCATCCGTTTTGTTACCAAAGCCCCATACACTACCCACCACTGCGACCTGTATGCTCTCGTTGGCTGGCCTTCATTATATATTCGTCGCCAAATCCACTGGCTCCAGGTCATCTATAAGTCATTACTAGGTAAATCCCCGCCCTATCTCAGCTCACTGGTCACTATAGCAACACCCACCCGTAGCATGCGCTCCAGCAGGTATATCTCACTGGTCACCCCCAAAGCCAACACCTCCTTTGGCCGCCATTCCTTCCAGTTCGCTGCTGCCAATGACTGGAACGAATTGCAAAAATCACTGAAGCTAGAGGTTCCTATCTCCCTCACTAACTTTAAGCGTCAGCTGTCAAAGCTGCTTATCGATCACTGCACCTGTATATAGCCCTTCTGTAAATAGCCCACACTACTACCTCATCCCCATATTTATTTTTGTTATTTTTCACAAATCTTGCACTCCAGTATCTCTATTTGCACATCATAATTTGCACATCCTTCATTCCTGTGTTAATGATGATAATCTGTAATTTGTCTCACCACTATGGTCTATTTATTGTCCTACCTCTTAACCTTACTGCATTTTGCACTACATTTTGCACTCTGTATATAGACTTTCCATTGTGTTTTTGACCATGTTTGTTTACTGTGTAACTCTGTGTTGTTTTTGTCGCACTGCTTTGCTTTGTCTTGGCCAGGTCGCAGTTGCAAATGAGAACTTGTTCTCAACTGACCTACCTGGTTAAATAAAGGTGAAAAAAAATAAAAAAATAAAGTCACTTAAATAGCGAATGTAGGACACTTTTCCTGTGGTTCATTTTCATGCCAGCCAGGTAGACTATACTCCTCTTGTAAAGACAAACAATGTGCTTAATATTAGGAAAGCTGAGAAATAAATATAGTAGACCTAGTCTATAGAAAGCTTATGGGATCCTCCTCTTTTTAATAGAGGCCATCCTCTGTGAACTCGACACCCACAACCCTCTGACAGTGGTTGAGCAGCATGACACGAGACTGATAGGAAAATATGTATTTTTTGGGGGGGAATCCTGGTGGCGGGCCAAACATCACAGATGTTTGTTTTGTCATAGGGCGTGAGTGGCAGTGAGCACTGAATCTGTCTCGGAGGGCGTTGTGGAATGACTGGCGTTCTCTCCTGTGTGGACTGTGGTTTGGTCTAACCCCCTGAAGTGGGCTTCAACACAGCTGCTGTCTATAGACCAGCATCACACAAACACATCCCACGCATCCCACACACAAACACATCCCACACACAAACACATCCCACACACAAACACATCCAACACAAAAACACATCCCACACATCCCACACACAAACACATCCCACACATCCCACACACAAACACACCCCACGCATCCCACACACAAACACATCCCACACATCCCACACACCCCACACATCCCACACACAAACACATCCCACACATCCCACACACAAACACACCCCACGCATCCCACACACACACACACACACACACACACACACACACACACACACACACACACACACACACACACACACACACACACACACACACACACACACACACACACACACACACACACACACACACAGCATCACACCTCAGGGCATGAAGACACACCATTGTTCATAAAACACTACAACATACAGGTTGTTCATATAATACTCACCTCTTTTCCTAAGACAATAACACCAGGGCTAGGTTGAAAACAATATCAAAGTTATCAAAGTAAATCAATATGATTTTATATAAAGCTCTTACTGTGTGTGTGTGTGTGTGTGTGTGTGGCTTTTTTTTCTGGCGTAATTCGTTCAGATAATCGGTTCTTGCCACTCATAAGGCCTATCATATCAGATCGTTTAGGGTCCATCTTGTGTGCTCCATATTGGACATGTTCAGCAGCAGCCGTTCTCAAAGCATCAGAACGAGTGAAGTAGTGGAATGGAGAGAGCTATTCATCTCTAGGACCATTTTTTTTATTTCACTATGCAAAAATTACTGCTACTCACACAATTGCTTTTGTGACAGGTCATTATTTACATCTGGAGCTCCAACCGTACACTTCCCTCCTCCTCCTCCTCCTCCTCCTCCTCCGTTTCCTCCCCAGCCATCTCTCTCAGGGTCCTGGCTGCCAAATGAGTTTCAGCGAAGCCCCAGCTGCCCCAGTTAAGTGAGAGGAATGTGGGGCAGCTGTGGGTGCTGCTGCAGCACCAGCCCGTCCTGGTCTCCTCTCCCAGCCTGTCACCAGGATAGGGGAGCCTGGAGGACTGGAGGACTGGAGGACTGGAGGACTGGAGGACTGGAGGACTGGAGGCCTGGGCCCCCTCATGTTTTATCATATTTTTAGTGGGGAGGTAGAGATAGAGGGGAGGAGGGAGAGATTGAAGGGAGGAGGGAGAGATAGAGGGTAGGAGGGAGAGAAAGAGGGGAGGAGGGAGAGAAAGAGGGGAGGAGGGAGAGAAAGAGGGGAGGAGGGAGAGAAAGAGGGGAGGAGGGAGAGATAGAGGGGAGGAGGGAGAGATAGAGGGGATGAAAACGTAGATAATCAGTGACAGTCACCCTCCTCTCAGAGTCTGAGTAGATACTGTATGAATACTGTATCAGAGTCTGAGTAGATACTGTGTGAATACTGAATCAGAGTCTGAGTAGATACTGTCTGAATACTGAATCAGAGTCTGAGTAGATACTGTATGAATACTGTCTCAGAGTCTGAGTAGATACTGTCTGAATACTGAATCAGAGTCTGAGTAGATACTGTATGAATACTCTCTCAGAGTCTGAGTAGATACTGTATGAATACTGAATCAGAGTCTGAGTAGATACTGTATGAATACTGTCTCAGAGTCTGAGTAGATACTGTATGAATACTGAATCAGAGTCTGAGTAGATACTGTATGAATACTGTCTCAGAGTCTGAGTAGATACTGTATGAATACTGTCTCAGAGTCTGAGTAGATACTGTATGAATACTGTATCAGAGTCTGAGTAGATACTGTCTGAATACTGAATCCGAGTCTGGGTAGATACTGTATGAATACTGAATCAGAGTCTGAATAGATACTGTATGAATACTGAATCAGAGTCTGAGTAGATACTGTATGAATACTGTATCAGAGTCTGAGTAGATACTGTATGAATACTGTATCAGAGTCTGAGTATATACTGTATGAATACTGTATCAGAGTCTGAGTAGATACTGTATGAATACTGAATCAGTCTGATTAGATACTGTATGAATACTGAATCAGTCTGAGTAGGTACTCTATGAATACTGTTTCAGAGTCTGAGTAGATACTGTATGAATACTGAATCAGAGTCTGAGTAGATACTGTATGAATACTGAATCAGAGTCTGAGTAGATACTGTATGAATACTGTATCAGAGTCTGAGTAGATACTGTATGAATACTGAATCAGTCTGAGTAGATACTGTATGAATACTGAATCAGTCTGAGTAGATACTGTATGAATACTGAATCAGAGTCTGAGTATATACTGTATGAATACTGTATCAGAGTCTGAGTAGATACTGTATGAATACTGAATCAGAGTCTGAGTAAATACTGTATGAATACTGAATCAGAGTCTGAGTAGATACTGTATGAATACTGTCTCAGAGTCTGAGTAGATACTGTATGAATACTGTCTCAGAGTCTGAGTAGATACTGTATGAATACTGAATCAGTCTGAGTAGATACTGTCTGAATACTGTATCAGAGTCTGAGTAGATACTGTATGAATACTGAATCAGTCTGAGTAGATACTGTATGAATACTGAATCAGAGTCTGAGTAGATAATGTATGAATACTGTATCAGAGTCTGAGTAGATACTGTATGAATACTGAATCAGAGTCTGAGTAGATACTGTATGAATACTGAATCAGAGTCTGAGTAGATACTGTATGAATACTGTCTCAGAGTCTGAGTAGATACTGTATGAATACTGTCTCAGAGTCTGAGTAGATACTGTATGAATACTGTCTCAGAGTCTGAGTAGATACTGTATGAATACTGTCTCAGAGTCTGAGTAGATACTGTATGAATACTGTCTCAGAGTCTGACTAGATACTGTATGAATACTGTCTCAGAGTCTGACTAGATACTGTATGAATACTGTCTCAGAGTCTGAGTAGATACTGTATGAATACTGTATCTGATTTCTAAAGCAACATCAACATTTAAGGCCATGTGACAAACCATAATGCATGCCCTGGGATGGAGGTGTGAGCATGTGGTCTGGGCAGAGGAGATGTGGGTGTTGTTGTTGTTGTTGTTGTTGTGTGGACGTTTGTATTTGGTGTTATCAAAATATAACAACAGGTCCAGGGATGAGTCCCAAATGGCTCCCTATTCCCAAGGCTCTGGTCAAATGTGGTGCACTATATAAGGCTCCCCCAGGTTAAGTGTCTCACCTTGTACAGCGCCTCAGGGGCTCATATCAGGTTTCGTCCCTAATCTTAAAACTAGCTACTGGTGGTACTTAAACAGGGGACAGGTGTGATTTGTTTGTTACCTTGGGGTTTTGGACATTAGGGACAAAGGACAGAGATTGTAAAGCAGAGGGCTGGTCAGTCGATGCATTGCTGGTAGACTGGTGACATTGTAACTAGTCGGTTTATTGCTGGTAGACTGCTGGTGACATTGTAACTAGTCGGTTCATTGCTGGTAGTCTGCTGGTGACATTGTAACTAGTCGGTTCATTGCTGGTAGACTGGTGACATTGTAACTAGTTGGTTTATTGCTGGTAGACTGGTGACATTGTAACTAGTCGGTTCATTGCTGGTAGTCTGCTGGTGACATTGTAACTAGTCGGTTCATTGCTGGTAGACTGGTGACATTGTAACTAGTCGGTTCATTGCTGGTAGACTGGTGACATTGTAACTAGTCGGTTCATTGCTGGTAGTCTGCTGGTGACATTGTAACTAGTCGGTTCATTGCTGGTAGACTGCTGGTGACATTGTAACTAGTCGGTGCATTGCTGGTAGACTGGTGACATTGTAACTAGTCGGTTCATTGCTGGTAGATTGCTGGTGACATTGTAACTAGTCGGTTCATTGCTGGTAGTCTGCTGGTGACATTGTAACTAGTCGGTGCATTGCTGGTAGACTGCTGGTGACATTGTAACTAGTCGGTGCATTGCTGGTAGACTGGTGACATTGTAACTAGTCGGTTCATTGCTGGTAGTCTGCTGGTGACATTGTAACTAGTCGGTTCATTGCTGGTAGACTGCTGGTGACATTGTAACTAGTCGGTGCATTGCTGGTAGACTGGTGACATTGTAACTAGTCGGTTCATTGCTGGTAGTCTGCTGGTGACATTGTAACTAGTCGGTTCATTGCTGGTAGACTGCTGGTGACATTGTTACTAGTCGGTGCATTGCTGGTAGACTGCTGGTGACATTGTAACTAGTCGGTTCATTGCTGGTAGACTGCGGGTGACATTGTAACTAGTCGGTTCATTGCTGGTAGATTGCTGGTGACATTGTAACTAGTTGGTTCATTGCTGGTAGTCTGCTGGTGACATTGTATCTAGTCGGTTCATTGCTGGTAGACTGCTGGTGACATTGTAACTAGTCGGTTCATTGCTGGTAGTCTGCTGGTGACATTGTATCTAGTCGGTTCATTGCTGGTAGACTGCTGGATAATCTGTCTGTGTCTGTATACTTCACTCGACATGCCTCTGGCTGTCTTCAAAAGAATGGTGTCCATCAAAATATTGTCTATTTCCAGTATTGCTCTCAATGAATTATGACGTCTACTGTAGATGTCAATTGTCAGGCCTAGACATGGGGTATCTGTGAATTGCAGTCATTATTCCTAAGATCTGGATGCCAACTGAGAATGTACTGTGGCGTCTTTACGTTACATATCTCAGTCACTTCACATGTAGCATTGAAATCACAAAGATGAGTCTACCGTAGCTTTGGAAAAGTAGTGTTCGTCATAGCTTAAGATTAGATGAATCGAAGGAGTACATCTTCAAGTTTTGAGGACCAGCGTCAAGATATAGACTCTAATGAAAACTGAAGTGAATTGATTTCCTACTGGATCTCAAAGAAGCTCTGCGAGATTGCATGCCCACTTCAGAACCTACTAGACACATGCATTTGTGAGTTTGGTATGGAACACAGGCGTCCATGTTTCAAATGTGAAAAGCTACTGCTGCTCTTTGATCAAAGTATGTCATTCTTTCATCAAAATAGAGGCATTCTGTAGAACAGTGTTCTAATGTATATCTCTGGGAGCAGCTCTAATGGCTCCCACACACAAACTGGATTCTCTCTCCAAGCACTTCAGCCTGAGTTAGTCGGCCTGAGTTAGTCGGCCTGAGTTAGTCGGCCTGAGTTAGTCGGCCTGAGTTAGTCGGCCTGAGTTAGTCGGCCTGAGTTAGTCGGCCTGAGTTAGTCAGCCTGAGTTAGTCAGCGAATTAAGAAGTGCAGAAATGCAAAGGAATGATCTGACTGCAGTAACACTAAGTGCAGGATTGTGTGTGTATGTTAGGAGATAAGAGATTGCATTTGTGTTTGTGTGTTAGTCTTATGAGAGCGTGGGTGTGTGTACATGCATATGTGTGTGTGTGTGTGTGTGTGTGTGTGTTTGTCTGAGTGTGTGTGTGTGTGTGTGTGTGTGTGTGTGTGTACATGCATGTGTGTGTGTGTGTGTGTGTGTGTACATGCACATGCATGCGTGTGTGTGTGTGTGTGTGTGTGTGTGTGTGTGTGTGTGTGTGTGTGTGTACATGCATGTGTGTGTGTGTGTGTGTGTGTGTGTGTGTGTGTGTGTGTGTGTGTGTACATGCATGCGTGTGTGTGTGTGTGTGTGTGTGTGTGTGTACATGCATGTGTGTGTGTGTGTGTGTGTTTGTCAGAGTGTGTGTGTGTGTGTGTGTGTGTGTGTGTGTGTGTGTGTGTGTGTGTGTGTACATGCATGTGTGAGTGTGTGTGTGCATGTGAATGTTTATGAAAGTGAGTGCATGCGCACGTATGTGTGGTCTATGGTGGGTGTGATTGATGGCCCTGCACACACAGCGCGTCTCACACACACACACACACACACCGGCAAACATACTTCTCTTTGGATGGGTGCAGATGTGCTTCTCTCCTCTGCAGCCTGCACTCGGACCCACCGTTGTTATTACTAATTCTCCCCACCGCCGGGAGAACGGCAGGCTCTGAATGCAGAACACCGGCACGGCTCCACGGCTGTGCAGTTTCACGCATGGTGCTGCGTATCGATACCAGTCAAAAGACACTGTACCGATTAACACATCTGGAAGGTGGTCAACACTGCAATGAGCTCACTGCTAGTTTACCACCACCACAACACCGGCGGCCATCTTTATTTTCATGCTAATTATTGCAGTGCTTTTGTCACGTGAGACATACAAGGTTGTTGTAATGAAATGGGGCTTGTTTAGCTGTGATGTATCTCACTTACAGTAGTTATAAAGTGCCTCCACCTGATTTGGTGTTTTTCGAACGCAGCTAAAAAAAAAAAGCTAGTATCTCATTTATGAAAGATGCACCAATTCAATTTTCCGCCCATGCTATGTTTAGCCCATGCTATGTTGTTGTTTTTTGTGAGTGAACTCTGAATGAACTCTCCTATTGAGTGATTTGAACAGCCAAAAAGGAGATTAGTTCTCTGTCTTTTTTGGGGTGGCTTTTTTCTCTGCCATTTCTACCAAAGTATCCATTGAAATCCATCCATCTCCCCAGACAGTTTTTATAATTTTTTAGTTGACAAGACAAACAAATACACATTGATTCCCCCTCCCCATCCCACCCACAGGACCTGCTTAAGTACATATCTTAAGGTAATAATTTTATACCGCCAAATGCTGTAGTCCATATGTTAATATTCTCTGATTTCGCACCATGCAGTTCAAGTTGAGCTATGTCCATGAATATATATATTTCTGGTGTGCCAGTGTATGTGGCTTGACATCGTAAGGCAACCATTCTCTTGGCTGCTGTAAAGCCGGCAAGCCAAATCCTTCTCTGCCTATGTTAAATTTAGAGACTAGTCATAATTAAGCAGTAGCACATTGGGCAGACATGGGATGGTTTTTGACAAAATGCCTAATAATGAGGAAGCCACAGATTGCCAAAAGGAGAAAACCTGACTATGATTATATGTTCCAGGAGTACCCTGGGGGCAGAGCCTACAGACGGGGGGTGAATTTATGTTAATCTGTAAAAGTTTTTTTGGAGTCGCATAACTCATATGGGCAAAATTGTAATGAGTAATTTGGTGATTTGAGTTTGTTGATGAGAATGTGACAGAACATCATACATGACATATGATCATGCTACGATATTGACATAATAGCATGTCTTGTGTCGTGTTCAATTGTCTTTAAGTGAATACTCTGCTAATTAAAAAAGTTGTGATGTTGTCATCCTCATGTATGATCATTATCTAATAACTCATTAAATTAGGATTAACATTTTCTTTGAAGGTGGCAGAAAGTTTCCATCACCTTCCCGGATGATGAGAGATTGTCTGAGAAAAGAACCATAGATTAGTTTGTCACTGGTAACACTTTATTTACTTACTTATAATGCTTCATAAGGAATACTTGTTATAAACATGCATGAGCCTTTATAACTTCTTATGATAAATCTTATGAAAAGTTATGCCTCTCTATGTCACTTGACTCAAAATGTCTGCTATTTATTCAGGATCTTTGTGAGATAATAACATAAGGAGGTCATACATGCAAATTACAAGTCTTACAACACATTTTAACAGCATCATAATGCATTATTACCAGCGTTAAGTAACCAAGTTTGGTAACACCTCCTATAACTCATTTATATGAGTCTCAACTAACTCTTTCCCTGCGTTTTTGGTCAAACGTATGGCGATGGGTCCTCGGTGCACTGTGCCGGGGCCCATAGCTGCAGCGAATCAGACAGAGACACTCTCTTTTCCTCGGAGACAGCTGCAGTGGGGAGTATAAATAATACATGCAGTACAAGTGAAGACTTTATAAGTATCGAGCAGCCTTATTCCTCTGGGCATGTGCACCAGACACCTCATTTCTTCCTGGCCTCGCCGTGACTCTCCCTCCCTTTTTTTTTTTTACCTCTGCCTTTCTCTCTCTCCCTTTCTATCTCTGTCTCCCTGTCTGACCCCGTCATCACATACATCATATTTGTACACAAACTCCATGCATAAGATATGGCCACGCTTTTAGACTATACCCTGTAGTAACATTCTTCAAAGGGAATATTTTGATTACATGCATTTTAATTATATATAAGATATTTATAAGATATACTATTTGTAAAATAATAATGTTTAATTAAATTATACTATATGGATCACAGATAGTTACAACTGACAGTAATTTCTTCAGAAATTGTAGATTTAACATAAACCTGATAAACTAATCCCATAAATATTGTATTGGTCTGTTTTGGACCACAGGTTAGTACATCCCAGTCTTTGATAGACTGTAGATGCCAAGACTCCATAGTCTCTCCTCCATTGCCATATACAGTACTTGCCTTACCAAGTTCACTAGAAAAGTTCCCCCTCTGCCTGCTTTGTAACACATTTCCTCCTGGCTTCCTCTCTCTGCTGAACCGTTAAAACCAAGATTTGTTTTCGTCTCGGTCTGTCTGTGTGAAACTACAGATGTAGGATCTTAATTTGAGCCAGTTTGCTACAGCAGGAAAATAATCCTGCAGCTTCAGGAAAGGGGAATTATTATGGGAATTATAATGAATGGTCATTTTTGTAGGGGTTGATGCATTTTTCTAGGGTTCTCCTGCAATAGGTGATCAAATTAACATCCTACACTTGTATGCACAGCCCCTGTAGCTACAATATATTGTGGAGCGGGCAGAACTGTCTGTTACACTCTTACTAAGGGAATTGTTACTGCTCATAGTGCACAGCCAAGCTGCAATTGTTTAAGAAAAAGGGAAGTGGGTCTGTTCTGTCAGGGTAGTGGGGTCTGTTCTGTCAGGGTAGTGGGTCTGTTCTGTCAGGTTAACGGGTCTGTTCTGTCAGGGTAGTGGGTCTGTTCTGTCAGGGTAGTGGGTCTGTTCTGTCAGGTTAACGGGTCTGTTCTGTCAGGGTAGCGGGTCTGTTCTGTCAGGGTAGTGGGTCTGTTCTGTCAGGTTAGCGGGTCTGTTCTGTCAGGGTAGTGGGTCTGTTCTGTCAGGGTAGTGGGTCTGTTCTGTCAGGGTAGTGGGTCTGTTCTGTCAGGTTAACGGGTCTATTCTGTCAGGGTAGTGGGTCTGTTCTGTCAGGTTAGCGGGTCTGTTCTGTCAGGGTAGTGGGTCTGTTCTGTCAGGGTAGCGGGTCTGTTCTGTCAGGGTAGTGGGTCTGTTCTGTCAGGTTAGCGGGTCTGTTCTGTCAGGGTAGTGGGTCTGTTCTGTCAGGGTAGTGGGTCTGTTCTGTCAGGGTAGTGGGTCTGTTCTGTCAGGGTAGTGGGTCTGTTCTGTCAGGGTAGTGGGTCTGTTCTGTCAGGGTAGTGGGTCTGTTCTGTCAGGGTAGCGGGTCTGTTCTGTCAGGGTAGTGGGTCTGTTCTGTCAGGGTAGTGGGTCTGTTCTGTTCGGGTAGTGGGTCTGTTCTGTCAGGGTAGCGGGTCTGTTCTGTCAGGGTAGTGGGTCTGTTCTGTCAGGGTAGCGGGTCTGTTCTGTCAGGGTAGTGGGTCTGTTCTGTCAGGGTAGCGGGTCTGTTCTGTCATTGATTGGTGTGAGAAGTTTAATGAGCTGCTGAAGACATGTCTTCACACCCGACCTGGTGCCTTAAAACACTCACTGGATGTATGCGTGAGCAGACGCACACACGCGCGTGTACGTACACACACAGGTACACACACTCAGACATGCTGTCACCCCCCCCCCCCCCCCCCCCCACACACACACACGCACTACTTATACTTACTGTTATAGTGGAAAGAGAGGGAGGGGACAAGGAAGTCCTTGTGTCGAGAAGCAAGAAGGATTCGGGGCAAACAACAGCAAAACATCCACAGCTGACAATGACCGCATGCAGGGGAAGAACACTTCCCATATTCCCGAAAAGGTATGCAGGCTGAATATGAAAATACAAAACAGTACTCATTGCATTACGGTCACAGTACTCCGTCCCAGACTTTGTGCTGGATTGGGAAATTGAATGAAACACATAACAAAAAGTCGGACGAAAGGTGAGCGCATCTTACTCTACCATTCATCCTGCTCTCTCCATCCTTCCCATCCTTCTTTGCACTTGTCTTTGTCTGTGTCCAGCGTAATCTGTCTGGCTGAATGCGGGTGTCATGGAGAGGGAGCAAAGGTTCTGGCATTTGGGGAAGGCATTGTCAAAGCCACGGCTATCTATTGTGTCTGTGTGCCTGACTCTCCCTCTCTCCTCTCTCTCCCTCCGCTCTCCCAATCCTGGCCTCTCTCGGCTCTGGAGCGAGGGATTGACAAAAAGAGAGAGAAAGGAAGAAGAGAAGCGTGGCGGCGATTTGGCAGCTACCCGGTGCCCAGCTGCATTGGACACCTCCGGCCGCCTCTTCCTTTGCGGTGGTTCCCTTCCCGTAGCGGTTTATTTGGGGGACGTGTGTCCTGGGCAGGTGTCTGGCTACGCTCCCCTGCGGCAGGCTGGCTGCTGGGGTTGTGACTGCGGCTGTACCCCCTGGGGGCTGAGGAATGGAGGTCTAGCCGGAGTGAGTTCTCCCTCTCTCTCTCCCATCGTCCCTATCCCCTTAACCAGTAGGTGAACTGCCAAAACCACCACCTTGTCATATAACTCTTCACCCCCTCCTTACCCTTCGCTGGGTAAAGATACTTTTAAAATATCTCTTACCTGTCAGTAGTTTCTAAGTGCTTTTTAAGTGCATGTTTCCCTTAAATTGAGTGTTAAAATGTAGTGTTAGAGCTGTTCATCTAGAGGGACCGTGGGACTAAAGAGTGTGTGCTTCTGTTTAGTAAATCAGTAAGCATTTTCTACTTGCTCGAAAAGCATGTCAAAATTGAGGCCGTTAGTAAACGTATCCACACAACCACCAGTCACACACACGTGGACAGTTTGGATATGTTATATTGTAAGTCAGGACTTTTACCAAAGAATACACAACTATGAAGGATAGCTCAACCTTTGGAAGCAAAGGACACTTCCTCCTCTCATTTCCTGTCTCTATCTGGGACTGGATTCTATTGCTGTAGACATTCATAATTTAAGGGACACTGATAGATCTACAGACAAAGGTGTTGGTACTGACTCATATTGTTTTGAATGTAATTACATGTTACACCAAAGAATTTGTGTTTGTTTTACAGTGATATTGAAACGTGTTGATGAAATTGAAAGATGGTAAAAAGTGAGAGAATATGATGGTTCCATTAATTTGGATAGTCTAGTGATGTTTGTAATCTGGATAGTCTAGTGATGTTTGTAATCTGGATAGTCTAGTGATGTTTGTAATCTAGATAGTCTAGTGGCTGTTTGTAATCTGGATAGTCTAGTGATGTTTGTAATCTGGATAGTCTAGTGATGTTTGTAATCTGGATAGTCTAGTGGCTGTTTGTAATCTGGATAGTCTAGTGATGTTTGTAATCTGGATAGTCTAGTGATGTTTGTAATCTGGATAGTCTAGTGCTGTTTGTAATCTGGATAGTCTATTTATTTATTTATTTATTTTTTTTTATTTCACCTTTATTTAACCAGGTAGGTCAGTTGAGAACAAGTTCTCATTTGCAACTGCGACCTGGCCAAGACAAAGCAAAGCAGTGTGACAAATAACAACACAGAGTTACACATTAAACAAACAGTCAAAAACACAATAGAAAAATCTATATACAGAGTGCAAAATGTAGTGCAAAAATGCAGTAAGGTTAAGAGGTAGAACAATAAATAGACTATAGTGGTGACATAAATTACAGAATTATCATTATTAACACAGGAATGAAAAATGTGCAAATTATGATGTGCAAATAGAGATACTGGAGTGCAAGATTAGTGAAAATAAACAAAAAATAAATATGGGGATGAGGTAGTAGTGTGGGCTATTTACAGAAGGGCTGTATACAGGTGCAGTGATCGATAAGCAGCTTTGACAGCTGATGCTTAAAGTTATTGAGGGAGATAGGAACCTCTAGCTTCAATGATTTTTGCAATTCGTTCCAGTCATTGGCAGCAGCAAACTGGAAGGAATGGCGACCAAAGGAGGTGTTGGCTTTGGGGGTGACCAGTGAGATATACCTGCTGGAGCGCATGCTACGGGTGGGTGTTGCTATAGTGACCAGTGAGCTGAGATAGGGCGGGGATTTACCTAATAAAGACTTATAGATGACCTGGAGCCAGTGGGTTTGGCGACGAATATATAATGAAGGCCAGCCAACGAGAGCATACAGGTCGCAGTGGTGGGTAGTGTATGGGGCTTTGGTGACAAAACGGATGGCACTGTGATAGACTACATCCAATTTGCTAAGTAGAGTATTGGAGGCTAGTTTGTAAATGACATCGCCGAAATCAAGGATCGGTAGGATAGTCAGTTTTACAAGGGCATGTTTGGCAGCATGAGTGAAGGAGGCTTTATTGCGAAATAGGAAGCCAATTCTGGATTTAATTTTGGATTGGAGATGGTTGATGTGAGTCTGGAAGTTGAGTTTATAGTCTAACCAGATGCCTAGGTATTTGTAGGTGTCCACGTATTCTTATTCGGATCCGTCGAGAGTAGTGATGATAGTCCGGTGGGCGGGTGCTGGCAGCGTTCGATAGAAAAGCATGCACTTAGTTTTACTAGCGTTTAAGAGCAGTTGGAGGCCACGGAAGGAGTGTTGTATGGCATTGAAGCTTGATTGAAGGTTAGTAAACACAGTATCCAAAGAGGGGCCAGATGTATACAGAATGGTGTCATCTGCGTAGAGATGGATCAGAGAGTCACCAGCAGCGAGAGCGACATCGTTGATGTATATAGAGAAAAGGGTTGGCCCAAGAATTGAACCCTGTGGCACCCCCATAGAGACTGCCAGAGGATCGGACAATAGGCCCTCCGATTTGACACACTGAACTCTGTCTGCAAAGTAGTTAGCGAACCAGGCAAGGCAGTCACTTGAGAAACCAAGGCTGTTGAGTCTGCCAATAAGAATGCAGTGATTGACAGAGTCGAAAGCCTTGGCCAGGTCGATGAAAACGGCTGCACAGTACTGTCTTTTATCGATGGCGGTTATGATATCGTTTAGTACCTTGAGCGTAGCTGAGGTGCACCCATGACCAGCTCGGAAACCAGATTGCATAGCAGAGAAGGTACGGTGGGATTCGAAGTGGTCAGTTATCTGTTTGTTAACTTGGCTTTCGAAAACTTTAGAAAGGCAGGGCAGGATGGATATTGGTCTATAACAGTTTGGGTCTAGAGTGTCTCCTCCTTTGAATAGGGGGATGACCGCGGCAGCTTTCCAATCTCTAGGGATCTCAGACGATACGAAAGAGAGGTTGAACAGGCTAGTGATAGGTGTTGCAACAATTTTGGCTGATAATTTCAGAAAGAGAGGGTCCAGATTATCTAGCCCAGCAGATTTGTAGGGGTCCAGACTTAGCAGCTCTTTCAGAACATCAGCCGTCTGGATTTGGGTGAAGGAGAAGCGGGGGGGGCTTGGGCAAGTAGCTGCCGGGAGTGCAGAGCTGTTGGCCGGGGTAGGGGTAGCCAGGTGGAAAGCATGGCCAGCTGTAGCAAAATGCTTATTGAAATTTTCGATAATCGTGGATTTATCGGTGGTAACAGTGTTTCCGAGCCTCAATGCAGTGGGCAACTGGGAGGAGGTGCTCTTATTCTCCATGGACTTTACAGTGTCCCAGAACTTTTTGGAGTTAGTGCTACAGGAAGCAAATTTTTGTTTGAAAAAGCTGGCCTTTGCTTTTCTAACTGACTGTGTGTACTTGTTCCTGACTTCCCTGAATAGCTGCATATCGCGGGGGCTGTTCGATGCTAATGCAGTGCGCCACAGGATGTTTTTGTGTTGGTCTAGTGCAGTCAAGTCTGGGGTGAACCAAGGGCTATATCTATTCTTAGTTCTACGTTTTTTGAAAGGGGCATGCTTATTTAGGATGGTGAGGAAAGCACTTTTAAAGAACAACCAGGCGTCCTCTACTGACGGGATGAGGTCAATATCCTTCCAGGATACCTGGGCCAGATCTAATAGAAAGGCCTGCTCGCAAAAGTGTTTTAGGGAGCGTTTGACAGTGATAAGGGGTGGTCGTTTGACCGCTGACCCATTGCGAATGCAGGCGATGAGGCAGTGATCGCTGAGATCCTGGTTGAAAACAGAGGAGGTGTATTTGGAGGGCAAGTTAGTCAGAATGACATCAATAATGGTACCCATGTTTACGGATTTTGGGTTGTACCTGGTGGGTTCCTTGATAATTTGTGTGAGATTGAGGGCATCTATCTTAGATTGAAGTACAGCCGGGGTGTTAAGCATATCCCAGTTTAAGTCACCTAACAGTACAAACTCTGAAGATAGATGGGGGGCAATCAATTCACATATGGAGTCCAGGGCACAGCTGGGGGCTGAGGGGGGTCTGTAACAGGCTGCAACAGTGAGAGACTTATTTCTGGAAAGGTGGATTTTTAAGAGTAGAAGCTCAAACTGGCTGTTTGTAATCTGGATAGTCTAGTGATGTTTGTAATCTGGATAGTCTATTGGCTGTTTGTAATCTGGATAGTCTAGTGATGTTTGTAATCTGGATAGTCTAGTGATGTTTGTAATCTAGATAGTCTAGTGATGTTTGTAATCTGGATAGTCTAGTGGCTGTTTGTAATCTAGATAGTCTAGTGATGTTTGTAATCTGGATAGTCTAGTGATGTTTGTAATCTAGATAGTCTAGTGGCTGTTTGTAATCTGGATAGTCTAGTGATGTTTGTAATCTGGATAGTCTAGTGGCTGTTTGTAATCTGGATAGTCTAGTGATGTTTGTAATCTGGATAGTCTAGTGATGTTTGTAATCTAGATAGTCTAGTGATGTTTGTAATCTAGATAGTCTAGTGGCTGTTTGTAATCTAGATAGTCTAGTGATGTTTGTAATCTAGATAGTCTACTGATGTTTGTAATCTAGATAGTCTAGTGTCTGTTTGTAATCTAGATAGTCTAGTGACGTTTGTAATCTGGATAGTCTAGTGATGTTTGTAATCTAGATAGTCTAGTGATGTTTGTAATCTGGATAGTCTAGTGGCTGTTTGTAATCTAGATAGTCTAGTGATGTTTGTAATCTGGATAGTCTAGTGATGTTTGTAATCTAGATAGTCTAGTGATGTTTGTAATCTGGATAGTCTAGTGTCTGTTTGTAATCTAGATAGTCTAGTGATGTTTGTAATCTGGATAGTCTAGTGATGTTTGTAATCTAGATAGTCTAGTGATGTTTGTAATCTGGATAGTCTAGTGATGTTTGTAATCTGGATAGTCTAGTGGCTGTTTGTAATCTAGATAGTCTAGTGATGTTTGTAATCTAGATAGTCTAGTGATGTTTGTAATCTGGATAGTCTAGTGATGTTTGTAATCTAGATAGTCTAGTGATGTTTGTAATCTGGATAGTCTAGTGGCTGTTTGTAATCTAGATAGTCTAGTGATGTTTGTAATCTGGATAGTCTAGTGATGTTTGTAATCTAGATAGTCTAGTGATGTTTGTAATCTGGATAGTCTAGTGTCTGTTTGTAATCTAGATAGTCTAGTGATGTTTGTAATCTAGATAGTCTAGTGATGTTTGTAATCTGGATAGTCTAGTGATGTTTGTAATCTAGATAGTCTAGTGATGTTTGTAATCTGGATAGTCTAGTGGCTGTTTGTAATCTAGATAGTCTAGTGATGTTTGTAATCTAGATAGTCTACTGATGTTTGTTCTTGATAAACTACTGTTGTTTTTGTTTCTCAATTTTGACTCTGCTTTAAAAAACGTTTTTTTAGTTCTACTCCCACAATGTTGAATCTATACTTTGGCATTATAGCTGTCATCTGAAGCTAGTAAAATGCATTTTTAATCTCCTATATTTCAGCTTCTGAAATGTAAAATAGACCATCTAAGCAACTTTGTAACTCCCCCCATTGACTTAGTGCCTCATGATATTCCTCAGCTTTAGTCAGCAATTATCAGGATTTTGCCTTATTCCTCCCCTGTAGTTCATTATTAGATGTGTTTTTTTGTCATTGGGCACTCACTGAGCTCCTACCAACTGGTGTTGCAATGCAGCAGTCTGAAGCTAAATTGATTAAACAGTCTGGAATGCCAGACAACCAATAGTCTCACACTCAGGGTTGATTTGCTGAAATTACATTCTTGCAGATGCCAGATGTGATGATTTCCTTGAAAGGCAACCAACACATGCAAGTCAAATGGTAATTATAAATCCTTATAGTATAAGTCAAGAAACCTGATCATGGATGCACATAAAGCATGGAAGATGAAACAGAAACTATTTCTGTAATCAATAATTTGAATTTTTTAAATTTATTTATTGTTTTATGTGAATTTGATGTGATTTATTCTCACGATTGCTGAGGCTTCCTAAAGAGAGCAATCTGAACTCTTTGGTTCTGGGGTGACACCTGTTATATATACTACTAATACATTGGAAAATACATTTTCCATTTATTTTGTTGAGAAATTGTGTGTTTATTTAGCCACAAAAAAGTATTTGATGGAAAACTAAGGAGAATAGAGACAGAGAGAGACAGAGAGAGACAGAGAGAGACAGAGAGAGACAGAGACAGAGAGAGAGAGAGAGAGAGAGAGAGAGAGAGAGAAAGAGAGAGAGAGAGACAGAGAGAGACAGAGAGAGAGAAAGAGAGAAAGAGAGAAAGAGAGAGAGACAGAGAGACAGAGAGAGAGAGAGACAGAGAGAGAGAGAGACAGAGAGACAGAGAGAGAGAGAGACAGAGAGACAGAGAGAGAGAGAAACCTTTGTACTTTACAAATTGAAAATCAAGACATATATTTTAAACAAGTGAATATAGCATAAAGCAAAAATCTTTACATTGACGTATTATTTTTATTCACTGATTTTTTTTTTGATTACTGTAGAAAAAACCCTTTAGAATTCTATAGTGTATAGTCAGTAAACTGTATACTTTTTTTCATTATAGCCTCTGATATTGTGAGAATACTTTCAACTAAAAGTGGACAGATTCATTCAGTTGCCAAATGTTCTTACCTAAAGTGTTAGTGCTCGGTGTTGTTGAATCTGCAGTGCAGAAGTGTCCTGTGAATAGAGTGTAGTGTGTCTGACTGTCCAGGAGAGGGGGAAAGGAAACATCTTTATTCAGTGAATGAAAATCTCCTCGATGAACTGCACTTCTGATCATCCCAGATCAGTACATCAGACCAGTACCCATTTTCACAAAGCTTCTCAGTTTAAGAGTCTTGGATCAGCTCCTCCTTGCCCATGTTTATTTATTACATGCTTTATGAATACATGCCCAGATCTGAGAGAGGTCTGGTTGATTCAATGGTAGAGAGAGGCTCTATCATAAAACAATTGTATCTTTGGCCAAGCAATTTGTTTTATGCATGTCTTAAATAACCTTTCTTTAATAAGTGTAAGCAATATACATGAATGGTAAATGGCATATTTCTGTAGTAGCTAATAGTGAAAATTGCCATTTTGTTGCATGAGCCCATCATGTTTAGCCATGAACATGATATATATATTCTACTTAACACATTCTATTTCTAAAATAATGATACAAGGATTTTGTAAAGACAAAAGTGGTTTTAGTTTTTAATGTTGAGATTATTCCATATGAACTACTTGCTGTACTATGTCTCTTCAATAGAAATGAAAACCAGCTTTATGAAGGAAATCCTTATGGAATATTTCAGCTATTTATTTTTTAGCAGATAATTGGTTTGAATTGTACATTGATAAACTAACAAATAGCATTACATTTGTTGTGATTTGTAATTAAATTGTAATATATATGATTTTATACTATAGTAAATGGTACATGTAAAATAAACAGAATCTATAAATATAGATACCAATATCAATAGTTTCTAGTTTTACCATAGGCTCCTGGGTTTATATATTACATATAGATACCAATATCAATAGTTTCTAGTTTTACCATAGGCTCCTGGGTTTATATATTACATATAGATACCAATATCAATAGTTTCTAGTTTTACCATAGGCTCCTGGGTTTATATAATACATATAGATACCAATATCAATAGTTTCTAGTTTTACCATAGGCTCCTGGGTTTATATAATACATATAGATACCAATATCAATAGTTTCTAGTTTTACCATAGGCTCCTGGGTTTATATATTACATATAGATACCAATATCAATAGTTACTAGTGTTACCATAGGCTCCTGGGTTTATATATTACATATAGATACCAATATCAATAGTTTCTAGTTTTACCATAGGCTCCTGGGTTTATATATTACATATAGATACCAATATCAATAGTTTCTAGTTTTACCATAGGCTCCTGGGTTTATATATTACATATAGATACCAATATCAATAGTTTCTAGTTTTACCATAGGCTCCTGGGTTTATATAATACATATAGATACCAATATCAATAGTTTCTAGTTTTACCATAGGCTCCTGGGTTTATATAATACATATAGATACCAATATCAATAGTTTCTAGTTTTACCATAGGCTCCTGGGTTTATATATTACATATAGATACCAATATCAATAGTTACTAGTGTTACCATAGGCTCCTGGGTTTATATATTACATATAGATACCAATATCAATAGTTTCTAGTTTTACCATAGGCTCCTGGGTTTATATATTACATATAGATACCAATATCAATAGTTTCTAGTTTTACCATAGGCTCCTGGGTTTTCACAATTGTTAAGCTAAGCTAGTTTTTATGTAGAATCTCACTTTGTGAGTTTTACATAATAAAAAATGTACAGTTGTTTTTGACATGATTGGAGTGTATGAGGTCCTTTTCCATGTGTGTCTCCAGAGGCAGAGAAATATGAGAATACTAGACCTGACTCTGCACCTTAGAGTTTGATTACTAGACCTGACTCTGCACCTTAGAGTTTGATTACTAGACCTGACTCTGCACCTTAGAGTTTGATTACTAGACCTGACTCTGCACCTTAGAGTTTGATTACTAGACCTGACTCTGCACCTTAGAGTTTGATTACTTGACCTGACTCTGCACCTTAGAGTTTGATTACTAGACCTAACTCTGCACCTTAGAGTTTGAGTACTAGACCTGACTCTGCACCTTAGAGTTTGATTACTAGACCTGACTCTGCACCTTAGAGTTTGATTACTAGACCTGACTCTGCACCTTAGAGTTTGATTACTAGACCTGACTCTGCACCTTAGAGTTTGATTACTAGACCTGACTCTGCACCTTAGAGTTTGATTACTAGACCTAACTCTGCACCTTAGAGTTTGATTACTAGACCTAACTCTGCACCTTAGAGTTTGATTACTAGACCTGACTCTGCACCTTAGAGTTTGATTACTAGACCTAACTCTGTACCTTAGAGTTTTCCCCCAACTTTTCAACACATAAATTATTAACTTTAAATAAACCTCTTGCAATCATTAAAATCTGTACTAGACCCAGGCTTTAGATAAAGAACACTGTTAGTTTGTGATGATTCAGAAACCTGGTTGAAGGGAGAGAGCGTGTTGCGTTGGTTCAGCGTTAGAGTAGAGTAGAGCAGGACGGGACTGTATGGCACAGAGAGACGGGACGTTGATTTGTTCCCGTTCTGTAAGCCCCCTTGTTCCCCCCTGGCTCCCCCCCCTTTCATTCTCTCTCTCTCTCTCTCTCTCTCTCTCTCTCTCTCTCTCTCTCTCTTCTCTCTCTCTCTCTCTCTCTCATCTCTCTCTCTCTCCATACCTCTCTCTCTCTCTCCATACCTCTCTCTCTCTCCATACCTCTCTCTCTCTCTCTCTACCTCATCGCTCGTCTCCAGACCTCTCTCTCTCTCTCGCTCT